>PVKC010044119.1:0-11624 GCA_004027635.1 Crocidura indochinensis | reverse complement strand
CTACACTTGGCTGCACCTTAAAATCAACTGTGTCTGAATGGAATTTTCAAACATTTAATCTCTTGATTTCCATATCATATGAATTTAAAATAGGCTTGATAATAAAGTGAAATGAAATTAAGGAATATGTAATAAGTTAGAAGAATGTATTGCTTATTATATTATTTGAGGAGTATAGAGCATATAAAACCCAAATAAAACAGTTTGTTATTGTTTTTACTTTCTAGAAATAGGACTGCCAGATAATGCAAAAGAGTGTATACAAATTTCAATTTTACATAAATGAGTAAAATTTTTTTAATTTTAATCATAGTGGTTATCGTTCACAGTAATGTTCCAGGTATATATATATATATATATATATATATATATATATATGTTTTTAAAAGTATTCATTATTTCTCTGATCTTTATTTTGTTTTTGTTTTTTTCTTTTTTGGAAGGACCACTACTGGCTGTGCTCAAGGACTATTTTTGGTGGGGCTTGGAGGGACCTTTGGGGTGCCTGGGATCAAACCTGGATCAGCCATGTTCAAGGCAAATTAATTTCTCTGACAATAGTATTTTTCTGAATTATTTTTCTGATCTTAAATCACATTCAGAATCTTGTTTTCTCCAAATATGGAGACGCTCTATGTAAAAGAAAAAAAGCTTTATCTTCAACAGTAATTAGTTTTATTTACTTTGTATTAACTTAAGATCTTAGGTCATTTATTTGAGCTTTAGTCTGTTTTTGTTAGTAATTTTTTTCTTTAAGTTAAACCATGTTAATATGAAAAGTGGTGTTTAAGGGAAAAACGAATCACAACCTATTTTTCTCAAGAGCTAATTCATCAAGGTCACTCTTACCTACAAAAATATTTTCAAGTAACTTAGACAGATAAACTAAAGGTGCCAACTCTAGTCAGACTCTTCTTGATATAATTTACAGCTTTTTAAAGCTCTTTTTGCAATTCCTTTCTTCATATGATTTAGTCAAGTCACTGGTCAAATGTTACATACAACTAACATTTTGAACCAGAAAAAGGGTATTCACTTCTTCAATTATGAAGGTTTTATAGGTGAAAATCTAACTCCATTTGAGGTATATTTTCAATCTAGAAAATTTAGGCAAAAAAACAAAGGCACCAGACAGTAGATTTGGTCTACAGAACTAAGTTTGAGTGTGTGTGTGTGTTAAAAGAGAAGGGTTCTTTAGGACATTATCAGAGGGAAGTAAAAATTGTGGTGGTGGGTGTGATGTTGGAACAATACATGCATGTAAAGTATAAATAGCAGCATTGTAGTTACAATGTAAAAATGTTCAAAAACAAATTTTAGGCAAAAAGCATCTACCTGTATACTTTTGTATTCCAATTATTAATTTTCCTCAGTGAAATTATTAAAAATTATGACCTACATTCTTATTTTAAAATGATATTTTGATTTTCATATTTAATATAGGTACAACAATTAAGATGAAGTTAAAAAGTTTGCAAACAATTTGAAGGAGGTAGTGTCTTGAAGGTGTCTTTGAGATGATGGTAGGGTGAAGTGGATAGTCTGATGGAACATGTGGTGTTAGAACAATGTATGCATGAAACTATCACTAAAATTTTATAAATCATGGTGCCTCAATAAAAATGGGAGAAAATAAATCCAATCTTTTTACACTTAAATAGAAGTTTTGTATGTACCTCATAAAATGCCTTTATGTTTTGACTATAAACAGTACACTTTTTCTCTGCTGAAGTAAAGAATACAGCCTTGAGTTCTCTTTTAAGCCTTCTAATTAAACACTAACTGAATAAACTAAAATCTTAATTGAAACCAAATTATAGTATCAACATTCAAAGTAAAATATAAAAGCACATTTTAATCATTGCCTGTTGTAAATTTGGTAAAAATTCCAGAAATGAGGATGTTTCTCTATGTCCAAAGTATTTCAGTATTTTGACATAATGAAAACTAGAAACTCATACAGCTTAAAATCATATTTCTCATGTCACTTATTATTGGTCATAGCTGGATAAGTAAAGCACCTAAAATTTTATTTGTTAGCAAACACTAAAAATGCCAGACATGTAGCATTTCCAAGGTGAAATTTAAAATATGAGATACATTAAGAGTATTCCAATGTATAAATATTGAAAACTATTTATTATCATAGATCCACATAAATATAGCTTAGAAAACAAACTGTCCATGAGAAAATGGCCTGGAATAGAAGGGTGTCATGAGACTTTGCTATTACAGCAGTGCGTGTTATATATTCTGTACCTTATATTTTTCAATATAAGTGGACTTCATATTAAGTGAACATAAGCTTCAATTTAGTTATGAGGAAAATAAAAAGGTTGTCTGGTAATAATGGTTATCTCTTAATGATAGAAAATTCCCTAAGAAATGGTTCAGACTTGTAGTAGCCTATCTGAAAATAGAAAGTTCAGAAAAGAAAACTTTGGGACCAGAGTGATGGCGCAGAGGTAGGGCGTTTGCAATGCTGATCCAATCCATAGCGTTCCATATGGTCCCCCAAACCAGGAGCAATGTCTGAGTGCATAGCCAGGAGTAACCTCTGAGCATCACCAGGTGTGGGACCCCCCAAAATAAAAAAATAGCAAAAGAAAATAAAACTTTATGAAGTTTCCTGATTATATAAATTACAACCATAATTGCTGACATATTAATGGCTAGCAATGACCTACTTTTCTATTCCAGGCTAAAACTTGTATTACTAGAGACAGCAAAGTTTTAGCTTTAATAAAATATGGTATTGGGATCTCAAATGGCAAAATAAAGAAAAGAAAAGAAATTGTTACTGACATCTTTCTAAATCATAGAATTTTAAAATGCATCTAGTTCATGACCATTAAGAAAAATCATCAAATAAAAGACATATATTACATATAATATATAATATATTATATATAAAATATTGTGCACATTATTTTTATAAAGGGGGTGCTCAGGATTTCTTTTTAAAAATCTTTATGCGCCTTTTGGCCATCTGTATTTCTTAATTGAGGAAATGTTCATTTCTTCTCCCCAATTTTGAATGGGGTTAGGTATTTTTCTAGATAAGTTCTATGAGTTCCTTGTATATCTTAGATATTAATCTTTTCTTTAATGAGTATTTGATAAATAGTTTCTCCCATTATGTGAAGAGCAATTGTATCCTGACTATTCACTATTTCCTTGAAGTGCAGAACCTTCTCAATTTGATGTAGTTTTATTTTTTCCATCTGATCCAAGGATACTACTCCTAGAGATATACCTTAGGAACACAAAAACACAATACAAAAAAGCCCTCTGCACTTCTATAGTACTTCATCATAGTACTGTTCACAGTAGCCAGAATCTGGAAATAACCCAGGTGCCTGACAACAGATGAGAAGCAAAAGAGACTGTGGTATATCTACACCATAGAATATTATGCAACTGTTAGGAAAAATGAACTCATGAATTTTGCTTATACGTGGATGACATGGAGATTATTAAGATGAATGAAATGAGTCAGAGGGAGAGGATAGACATAGAATAATTTCACTCATTTGTTGGATATAAGCAAAATAAAGGGCAGTATGATAACAATAGTTATGAGGGACAGGAGAATCAGCTAATGCATGTTAGTAAGCTTGCCACAAAGAGCAAAGAGTGCAGTTAGAGTTAGAAAAAAGTCCATTATGACAATGATAGTTGGAACTAATCACTCTGAACAAGAACAGGGTACTGAAAGGGTGATAAAGTGACATATATGGTACAATTTAATGATAGTCCAAACCACAGTGTCACAGTGTCAAAAAGTGAAGAGAGAAGAGACAGAGAGACAGAGAGAGAAGCAGAGATAGAGAGGAAGAGAGAGAGAAAATGTGTGCCTCAGAGACAGGCGGGCAGGGTTGGGGTGGGGTGGATGGGAGGGGAAACAGGGAACATTTATCTCTATATTAGTGCATTGGTAAAGGACAGTGTATATTCTATGACTGAAACTCAATTTTGTAACCATAGTGCTTAAGTAGAGAATTTATTACAAAAAATAACAGCCTGCCCCCACTGCCGACAGCCCAGACTAGACTGACAAAAGCATGAGCCCTCTAGCCAGGTGTGGCAATCTCCACCCTCTCCACCAAATGCCCAGACCACATGAGGCCTCTGGCCAGGATTCGCAACACCCCACCACTGCCGCACACCACCCAGATGGCACAGCCGATCCTAGACCTTCAGCCAGGTGCAGCAATGCCCTGCCCCTCTGTCAACTGCCTAGACCTCCTGGACAATCGTCCTCTGGCCTTGGATTGAATGCTCTCCACCCATCATTCCCTGAGGGCTCTTCTTCAGAGGTGAACTGTCCTGCCCACAAAGAGTGAAGACATAGGGGCTTTCTTGACTGTGTATACCTTTGAGCCAATGAACACTACTATAACATGTAGAAAAACCCACAATACAAGCGTGGCAATGGGGGAAATATTGTAGGCCAATACATGGCATAGAAAATGAAGATGACAGCTCGGATGACCCCAAAATGTCCAACCACCTAGTTAGTCTCTCGGATAAGGAATTTAGAGATAAATATTAAGGATGTTCATAGAACTCATAGAAAGCATAGAAAGAGTTGAATGGAACACAGACAAGAATTAGGAGGATATGAAGATAAAAATCAGAAAAATCCAAAGTAAAATAACAGGTCTGAAAAACTCAGTAGATAAAATGAAAAACTCTATGAAAAGCCACTCCACCAGAGTAACAGCAGCTGAGGGTAGTATAAATGAGCTGGAAGATGAGATATATTACAATACCATACAGCGGAAGAGATTGGAAAAGAGTCCTAAAGCAAATGATCAGACAATGGAAAAATTACTCAAATAATGTGAACAGATGAAAATAGAAGTCTTCAATAAACTCAACAGAAACAACATAAGAATAATTGGAGTCCCAGAGACCCAGGAAGAAAATTCCGATAGAACAGTCAAGGACATCATTGCAGAGAAACTCCCAGAGATAAGGATTGCATGCAACCAAATCCTGCATGCCCTAAGAGTACCAGCTAGAAGAGACCTGAATAAAGGCACTCCAATGCACATTACAGTCACAATGATGAATCCCACAGAGAGGGACAGAATACTGAAAGCAGCAAGATAAAAAAGGGAAATTACATTCAAAGGAGCATTCTTAAGATTTATAGCAGACCTGTCACAGAAACCCTCAAGGCCAGGAGGCAGTGTTGGGATATAGTGAGAAAGCTAAATGAAATGAATGCTTTCCCTAGAATACTGCACCCAGCCAGACTCACCTTCATGCTTGAAGGATGTATACATAGCTTTATGGATAAACAGCATCTCAGAAATTTTACAGATTCAAAACCAGCCTTAAATGAAAAAGTGAAAGGTCTCCTTTAAGAAAAGACTGACAGACACACCAAACTTCTATTGAAAGATGGCACTAAACCCCATGACAATTATCTCTCTTAGCATCAAAGGATTTATTACACCTGTTAAGAGACAAAGAGTGGTAAAATAGATTTTAAAAAAAGCTGAATCTATCTTCTTCTCCCTACAAGAAACACACCTAAATAGTCAGAGCAAGCATAGACTCAAATCAAAGGCTGGAGAAAAATCATCCAAGCAAACCACACCGTTATAAAAGCTAGAGTTGCCATATCAATATCAGATACACAAATTTTAGACCTAATAAAGTTGTAAGGAACAAGATGAACATTTCATACTAATGAAGGAATATGTACAACAAGAAGAAATCACACTACTAAACATATATACATCCAATGAGAGACCAGAAAAATATTTAATACAATTATTGACAAATTTGAAAGAAGATATCAATAGTAGAACAATTGTGGGAGACATCTACACTGACCTGTCACCCCTAAATAAATCAAGCGGACTGAAACCCAACAAAAAATAGACTAGCCCTGGAAAGAGAAATAAAAGAAAGTGGCCTAGTATATATATACATAATGTGTGTGTATAGTAGATATCTATATATAGATATAGATATGGCACTACATCCAAGAAACCTGGATACATATTCTTCTCCAATGTACCATATTTTCTGGTGTATAAGATGACATTTTAACTCATTAAAAACTTTTTTAATAATATATTTATTTAAACACCTTGATTATAAACATGATTGTGATTAGGTTTCAGTCATGTAAAGAACACCCCCTACACCAGTGCAACATTCCCACCACCAATGTCCCAAATCTCCCTCCATCCCACCACACCCCCACCTGTACTCTAGACAGGCCTTCCAGTTCCCTTATTCATTCACATGGTTATGATAGTTCTCATTGTAGTTATTTCTCTAACTGCACTCACCACTCTTCGTGGTGAGCTTCATGAAGTGAGACAAAAAGTGAGCTTCATGAAGTTCCAGTTCTCCTCTCTTTGTCTCTGAGGATTGTTGCAAAAATGTCTTTTATTTTTCTTAAAACCCATAGATGATTGAGACTATTCTGTTAAAAGGGCATCTTGGTTGTTTCCAGAGTCTGGCTATTGTGAATAACGCTGCAATAAATATAGCTGTAAGGAACGGATTTTTGTATTGTATTCTTGTGTTCTTAGGAAACATCCCTAGGAGTGATACCATCATCAAAGTTGTCCCTGATGTTAGTGATGAGGAGCATTTTTTCATGTGCCTTTTGGCCATTTGTATTTCTTTTTTTGCCTGTCAATTTCTTCTCCCCATTTTTTAATGGGATTCAATGTTTTTTTCTTATAAAGTTCTGTCAGTACCCTGTATGTTTTGGATATTAGCCTCTTATCTGATGGATATTTGGTGAATAGTTTCTCCCACACGGTGGGTGGCTTTTGTAGCAGGGGTCGTCTTATTATGCCTGTATACAACATGCTGAAACTTACTCTAATTCAGGGACGAGAGATCCACTCCCCTGTCTTACCACTACATCTCATGCAACTGCCAGGTGTCATCACTGAGTCCTCTGCTGTCCTGATTCATCTCTCAGGGCACACAGAGGAGCACTGCATCCCATCCAGCCTCTGGGTGTCATTGGTGTCATTGCATCTTTCTGATGCTCAAACCCTATATTTTAACAGGAAAAGCAGGGGGGTCATCTTATATTCCCAGTTGTCTTCTATGGACAACTATGGTACAAGGGTCAATATCCAGGATAGTCCACATGCTAGCACATAAAACATACCTCTATATAATCAAGAAAATAAAAAAACCTTTGCTGATGACAAAGAAGAACTACACAGAAGTGAACTTCCGGAACAACGGGAAATTAAGCAGCCTACTACTGAACAAACAGTGGGTCAGCCTACTACTGAACAATCAGTGGTTCTGAGATAAAATCAAAGAGGAAATCAAAAGAATCTGAGAAACAAATGACAATGAAGACACAAATTATCAGAATGTATAGGAAGCAGCAAACATGGTACTGAGAGGAAAATTTATATCTTTGCAAGAACACATCAGGAAGGAAGAAGGGGCACAACTGAATAGCTTAATTACACAGTTTATAAAATTAGACAATAATCAACAAAATGAACCAAAAATAGATAGACAAAAGGAAATAACAAAGCTTAGAGCAGAAATCAATTAAATGGAAACCCCAAAAACAATCTGAAAGATTAACGAAAGCAGAAGTTGGTTCTTTGAAAAAAAATAAACTAAGGTTGATAAACCACTGGCAAAACTCACAAAAAAAGAGAAAGAAAGGGGCCAGGAGAGATGGCACAGTGGTGTTTGCCTTGCAAGCAACTGATCCAGGACCAAAGGTGGTTGGTTCGAATCCCGGTGTCCCATATGGTCCACCGTGTCTGCCAGGAGCTATTTCTGAGCAGACAGTCAGGAATAACCCCTGAGCACCGCCAAGTGTGACCCAGAAACAAAAAAAAAAAGAGAGAGAGAGAGAAAGAAAGTTGATAAATCAGATTAAAAATGAAAAGGGAGAGATCACTACAGACACTACAGAGATTTATGGGTTATCAGAGAATACTTTGAGAAACTGTATAGCAAGAAACATGAGAACCTGTAAGAAACAGATAAATTCTTGGATTCTTATACATTTCCACGATTGAATCAGGATGATATAGCATATAGAAACACCTCCATCACTAATAAGGAATTAAAATGGCTATCAAATGTCTGCCCAAACACAAAAGCCTGGGCTCAGATGGTTCATTAATGAATTCTTTTGAATCTTTCAAAAGGAACTACTATCGATACTTTTAGACTCTACCACAAACCAATGTCAAATATCATCCTCAATGGAGAAAAAAGTAACTTTCCTCTAAAATCTGGTACAAGACAAGGCTGTCTGCTCTCACCACTCCTATTCAACATAATACTGAAAGTACTTGCTATAGCGATTAGGCAAAAAAAAAAAAAAAAAAAAAAAGATCAAGGGCATCCAGATAGGAAAGGAAGAAATCGAGCTCTCAATATTTGCAGATGACATAATATTATATTAAAAAAATCCTAAAGACTCTACCAAAAAGCTTCTAGAAACAGACTCATAGCAATATCGCAGCCTACAAAACTAACATGTAAAAATCATAGCTGAATACACCAATAATGATAGAGAAAAAATGATAGAGAAAAAATGGACATTAGAAAAACAATCGCATTCACATTAGTATCACACAAATTCAAATATCTTGGAGTCAACTTAAATAAAGAGGTGATGGACCTACAAAGAAAACTACAAAACACTGCTTCAAGAAATAAAAGAGGACACAAGGAAATGGAGACACATGCCCTGCTCATGGATTGGCAGGATTAACATAATTAAAATGGCAATACTTTCCAAAGAATTGTCCAGATTTAATGTAATCCCTCTAAAGATACCCATTACGGTCTTAAAAGAAGTGGATCAAACACTTCTAAAATTTATTTGGAATAATAAACACCCATGTGTAGTTACAGCAACCCTTGGGTAAAGGAATATGGGGTGCATTATTCCCCAATTTTAAATTGTATTACAAATCAAGTTATTTTTATGAATATCTTTATTTAAACACCTAGATTGCATATATGATTGCAGTTGGGTTTCAGTTATGTAAAGAACACCCACCTTCACCAATACAATATTCCCATCACCAATGTCCCAACTCTCCCTCCTCCCCACCATACTCCTGCCTGTACTCTAGGCAGGCTTTCTACATCCCTCATTCATTCACATTGTTATGATAGTTCTCAATGTAATTATTTCTCTAATTGCACTCACTACTCTTTGTTGTGAGATTCATGTTGTGAGCTGAACCTTCCAGCCCTCCTTTCTTTGTCTCTGAGAATTATTGCAAAAATGTCTTTTGTTTTTTTTTAAAACCCATATATGAGGGAGTCTATTCTGGGTCTATCTCTTTCCCTCTGACTTATTTCACTCAGCATAATAGATTCCATGCACATCCACGTATAGGAAAATTTCATGACTTCATCTCTCCTGAGGGCTTCACAATATTCCTTTGTATATATGTACCACAGTTTCTTTCGCCATTCATCTGTTGAGGGGCATCTAGGTTGTTTCTAGAATCTGGCTATTCTAAATAGCACTGCAAGGAATATAGGTGTGAGGAAGGAATATTTGAAGTGGATTTTAGTGGTCCTAGGGTATATCCCTAGGAGTATTATAGCTGGATCATATGGGAACTCAATTTCATTTTTGGTGGAATCTCCATATTGACAAAGCAATAGTTATTAATACAACTTGGTATTGGAATATAGACAAACCCTCAGATCAGTGGAATAGAGCTGAGTATACAAATAATGTTACCCCTAGGCATACAATCAATAAATTTTTGATAAAGGGGCAAGAAATCCAAGTGGAGCAAAGAAAGCCTCTTCAACAAGTGGTGTTGACACAACTGGTTAGCCACTTGCAAAAAAGTGAACTAAAAAACCCAGATAAACACCATGCACAAAGGTTAAATTCAAATGAATTAAAGAACTTGATATCAGGCCTGAAACCATAAGGTATATAGAACAACATGTAAGTTAAACAATTCATGATATTGAAACTAATGACATCTTCAAGGAGGAAACAGCACTCTCTGAACAAGTGGAAGCAGAGATAAACAGATGGGAATATATTAAGCTGAGAAACTTCTGCACCTCAAAGGAAATAGTGAAATAGTGAAACTATTCACCCAATACCCATCAGATAAGGGGTTAATATCCAAAATATACAAGGCACTGACAGAACTTCACAAGAAAAAAATCTAACCCCATCAAAAGTGGGGAGAAGAAATGAAATGACACTTCCTCAAAGAAGAAATACAAATGGCCAAAAGACACATGAATAAATGTTCCACATCACTAATCATTAGGGAGATGCAAATCAAAACAACTATGAGGTACCATCTCATGCCACAAAGAGTGGCACACATCAAAAAGAATGAGAACAAGCAGTGCTGGCGATGATGTGAAGAGAAAGCAACTCTTATTCACTGCTCTTTGGAATGCTGTAGCCCAGTCTTTATGGAAAACAATATGGAGATTCCTCAAAAAAAAAAAACCTGGAATTTGAGCTCCCGTATGATCCAGCTGTACTGCTCCTAGGAATATACCCTAGGAACACAAAAATGAATTTAAAAAATCTCTCCTCACACCTATATTCATTGAAGCACTATTTATAATATCCAGACTCTGAAAACAGTCATGATGTCCTTCAACAGAGGAATGGCTAAAGAAATTGTGGTACATATAAACAATGGAATATTATGCAGCCATCAGGAGAGATGAAGTCATAAAATGTTCCTATGCATAGATGTACATGGACTTTATTATGCTGAGTGAAATAAGTCAGAGGGAGAGAAATAGAATAGCCTTACTCATCTATGGGCTTTAAAATAAATTAATGACATTACTGTAATAAGGCCGGAAACAATAGAGTTAAGGGCCAGAAGGACAGGCTCACAATATGAAGTTCACCAAAAAGAATGGTGAATGCTGCTTGAGAACTCACTACACTAACAACTAGCATGACAATGTCAACTGATGAGAGAAATGGGCTGGCTTTCTTGAATACACGCGGGGGTGCGAGAGGTGAGAGCAGGGGTTTGGTGGTGGAAGGTTGCACTGGTGAAGCAGGGTGTTCTGTTTATGACTAAAGCCCAACTATAATCACCCTTGTAATTATGGTGCTTAAATAATTATTAAAATGATAATTTAATACAAAAATATTCTTTTTCTTATTGACTTTGTTTTTACCATCTTCATATTAGCAGATGGAATAAAATGCTTATTAGGCATTGGGGCCGGAGCAGTGGCATAAGCAGTAAGGCGTCTGCCTGCCCGCACTAGCCTAGGAAGGACACGATTTGATCCCCTATTCCCATATGGATCCCACCAAGCCAGGAGCAATTTCTGAGTGCATAGCCAGGAGTAACCCCTGAGAGTCAACATGTGTGGTCCAAAAACCAAAACCAAACAAAAATGCTTAGGCATAGATACAATGGAAGCCCCCAGTGTTTGATAATTTTCTTGGGGCAAGTGTATTTACTAAATTTACTAAATTTCTACAAGTGTTGGATACCCTCTAGCAGATGGAATCCCTGTTTGTTGGGGCCAGTAGAGGGAAGCCCATAGAGCAATTGTTCTTGGGTTTTTCCTTGATGCTGAAAGCCACCTGAGACACCTTCACACCAGAAAAGGACGAGGAAAGC
>PVKC010044118.1:0-11657 GCA_004027635.1 Crocidura indochinensis | reverse complement strand
TGATTGATTGATTGATTGATTGATTGATTGATTGACTGACTGTATCCCAGCTTCTGAAGGGCAAGCCCCCCCCCAAGTTCAGGCCAACCTAGACCACGCCCTGACTGTATACCTTAGTGTGCCCAGACTGTATACCCCAATCCCAAGGGGACCCCAGATCATGCCTGACTCATTTGGGGGACCCAGATCATGTTTCATAGTTACTCAGGATCACAGGCATGACCCCCCCTCTCTTGGGGACCCCCAGGTATGTCCTCTTAGCCTCAAGGATCTTAGACCATTTCCAGACCCCCTCAAGAGAGATTCTAGATTAGATGCTGTCTCCTATCTAGGATCCATATAATATAAATATCCCCCGTGGGAGATGAGAGACTAGATTTTTTTCCTTCTATTCTCCTCCAGATCATCCTCTCTCCAAGGCACCCCTTGTTTTGCCCTGTGACCCCCCAACCCCTGCTGTCCATCCATCCCAGACCCACCCCCCTCAAGTTATTCTCTCACTGCAAGAATTCCTCTCCTTTCTCAGTTAGGCCTTTGCCCCACCTGACCCAGTAGCTGACCTCTGGTTGCTCCCCCAAATTCTACTGAGTGTCTCAGGCCAGGCCACTCTCCACCAGTTTCTGACCTACTCACCAAGGCCCTCCAAATTGACAAGGCCTCCTCTCAAAATGGGGCTGGGAGTGGGGGGGTCAGAGCAATAGTATAGCAGGTAAGCTAGAGCTTTTGCCTTGCACTCTTGCTGACCCAGGTTTGATCTCAACATCTCATGGCTCAGAGGCTCCCTGAGCACCATCAGGAATGAACCCTAAGCACAGAGCCAGGAGTAAGTCCTGAGGTCATACCTAGCTGGGCTGGACAAAACCCACCCTTTAAAAAGTGCCTAGTGGGGCCCGGAGTGGTAGCACAGCAGTAGAGCGTTGCCTTGCACTTGGTTGTCCCAGGACAAACACAGGTTTGATCCCCGGCATTCCGTATGGTTCCCTAAGCAATTTCTGAGTGCAGAGAGCCAGGAGTAACTCCTGAGCATTGTTGGATGTGTCTCCCATCCAAAAAAAAAAAAAAAAAGGCCTTGTATGGGGTCAGAGTGATAGCACAACATGTAGTGTGTTTTGCCTTGCACACAATCAACCTGGGTTCAATCCATTTCATATGGTCCCTTGAACCTGCCAGGAATAAGTCCTGAGCACAGTCAGGAGTAACACTTGGGTGCTACTGTGTGTATCCCAAACAAACAAGCAAGAAAGGTGCCTTGTCCCAGGTACTTACCCCCAAACCATCCCATTTTGGATCCTCTGGCAACAGGGTCTTCCCCTTTCACTTCCTGCCCTGTCCCCCAGATCAAGAGCACCTCTGCAGAGCCTCCTTCCAGAGAAGCCTGAACCCCACTTCCAACCCTCTGATGCCTCAGAGGTAGTTCACAGCATTCTCCCTACCCCCATCCCATCCCCAGTTCCCCACTCCCTCACTGTGGTGCCTAGAACTTACCCCTAGGGGAGGAGTCTGAGCAGCAAAGATAAGGAAAAAGCTGTTCTGGGGAACTACTGGGCCTGAACTCTGCCCTGGGCTGTCTCCTGCCTGCCCTTGGTGCCAGGAAAACATCTGTGGGTCGGCTGCCAGGCTCTAGGTGGCAGGCAGTGCCGGTCCCTATCCTATCCTGGAGGTAGAAATGAGGAGTTGGCCTGAGGCCACCCCAAGATCCTTAAGCATCACTGGGTATGGCCCAAAAACCAAAGCAAAAAAAAAAAGGAAAAAAGAAATATGGGGATGGAGGGGCCGGAGAGGTGGCACTAGAGGTAAGGTGTCTGCCTTGCAAGCGCTAGCCAAGGAAGGACCAAGGTTCCATCCCCCGGTGTCCCATATGATCCCCCCAAGCCAGGGGCAATTTCTGAGCACTTAGCCAGGAGTAACCCCTGAGCATCATTTTCTTGCAATCGGTTCTTCCCAACTGAAAAATGACCATTTCTCCTGCTCCTTGGTCTACTGGCTCAAGACACCATATGGATTTACTTATTTATTTACTTATTTATTATTGCTTATTGTTGAGTCATAACCAAGGGGAGTGGCTAGTACCTACCTCCTGTGCTCAGAATAGCAGCTGACACTCCATAGACCACCAAGAAGTTGTGGTCCCTCCTGTCCTTGGGAGGTGAGGACTGAGGGTGCTGGGAGGTGGTCTGGGAGCGGAGGCCCTGTAGGTTCCCAGCAGAGATCACTTCATAGGAAAAAACATCATCACCCAGAAAGGCTGGAGTTGCATCATGAGGTCTGGGAAGGGGTGTTGTCAGAAATAAGAGAGTAGCGAGTGGGAACCTGAGTGACAGCACAGTGAAGAGGGTGTTTGCCTTGCGCGCAGAACACCCAGGTTCAATTCCCAGCATCCTATATGGTCTCCTGAGTCTGCCAGGAGTGATTCCTAAGCATCGCTAGTGTGCCCAAAATAAAATTAAAAAAATAAAGTTGAAAGCAGACATTGCCATTATTTCCTGGGGCCCTGCTGCAAAGCTAAAAATCACAGATCTGGGCTGGAGATATAGCACAGTGGTAGGGCATTTTCTGTCCTGAGTTGCACACAGCCAACTCAGGACATATGGTGGTTCTAATCCATATAGTGTCTTGAGCCAGCCAGGAGCAATTTCTGAGGGCAGAGTCAGTAATAACCCCTGAGCAGTGCCGGATGTGACCCAAACCCCCCCAACAATAAATAAAAAGCACAGATCTTACATTTGCACTAGCATCTATCTTCACTACCCATTTTGTATCTAAGGCTACCCCAAACTGAGGGAGAGAGAAAGAAAGGGAGCAGAGAGTAGAAACAGGTAAGGTTATTTTTCTTGCAAGCGGCTGACCTGAATTTCATCCCCAGTATCCCACATAGTCCACTGAGCACCACCAGGAGTAATTCCTGAGTGCAGAGCCAAGAGTCAGGCCTGACCACAGAATATGAGCCCCAAACAAAACAAAGACAATATCTGAACTACCTCCCTCAAACCTAGGCCCCACCCTCATCACTCAAAAACTCTCTTCTACTTTGGACACCAAGGGGGGTGTTTGTTTTTTGTTTTTTGTTTTTTGGTTTTTGGGTGACACCTGGCAGTGCTCAGGGGTTGCTCCTGGCTGTATGTTCAGAAATTGCTCCTGGCAGGCTCAGAGGAACCATATGGGATGCCAGGATTTGAACCACCGGCCTTCTGCGTGCTATCTCTCTGGCCTCTGTTTTGTTATTTTTGCTTTGGGGGTCAAACCCGGTGATGGTCAGATGTTATTCTGAGTTATGTTTATTTTTCTACTCTGATTTCATAGTCACATATAAGCTGTCTAGGCTTGGAATTTGCTGGAGAGGTGAAGCTCCAAGAGGGTGAAGGACAGCACAGCAGGGAGGTGTTGGCCTGGCGCACAGCTGACCTGACTTTGATCCACATATTGTCCCCTTGTGGAGCAGGAGTGACCCTGACCACTGCTGAGTGTTCCCTCTCTCCCCCAAAATATAAGTAGGGAGCCCTGATGAGTTGTGATTGGAAGTTATAGGTTGCAGGGCAGGGGGAAGCCATCTGCAGTTGGAATTGCCTCCCAAATTTACTGTCCCAAATGTATAGCCTCACCCCCTTGTGCACACATGTCATTGGCTAGCATAACAGGTTCTACAGCAATCTTATTGGACATTGGGCTGCTCCTCAAAGTCTTCTCTGATGGGCTCCTGTTTCTCAAACTCTGCTAGAGGTCAGTCTCTTCTTCCTTTGCAAGATACTGTCGCCTGCTGGATCCCAGGTGTTGATTTACTCAGCACCTTCAAGTGTGATCCCTACACAGTCAGCACAAAGTTGTGAGCATCTCCCTGTGTGTCCCCAACATACACCCCTCACCCAAATAAACTCCCTTCTCTTGTCTGGGTCAGCCCTGTACCTGGCTCTATTTTTTTGTTTGGGGATCACACCCTGTGGTGTATAGGAGTTACTCCTGTCTCTGACTTCAAGAATTTATTACTAGGGGCCCGGGAGATAGCATGGAGGTAAGATGTTTGCCTTTCATGCAAAAGGTCATCGGTTCGAATCCCGGAGCCCCATATGGTCCCCTGTGCCTGCCAGGAGCAATTTCTGAGCATGGAGCCAGGAGTAACCCCTGAGCACTGCCGGGTGTGACCCAAAAACCAAAAAAAAAAAAAAAAAAAAAAAAAAAAAAAAAAAAAAAAAAAAAAAAAAAAAAAAAAAAAAAAAAAAGAATTTATTACTAGAGGCCGGAGAGATAGCATGGAGGTAGGACATTTGCCTTGCATGCAGAAGGACGGTGGTTCAAATCCTGGCATCCCATATGATCTCCCGAGCCTGCCAGGAGTGATTTCTGAGCATAGAGCCAGGAGTAACACCTGAGCATTGCCGGGTGTGATCCAAACGCCCACCCCACCCCCGAAAAAGAATTTACTCTTGGTCGTGCTTAAAGGACCATATGGGATGCAGAGGGATCAGACCCGGGTCAGCCTTGTACAAGGCAAGCACCCTACCTACTCTATTATCATTCCCACCCCTGTGGTTCTTTGTTTGCAGTCTTGAACCTTGAAGCAAATGGAAGTGAGGTAGGGAGTCTGTCATGCACCTGGCCTACCTGAGTTTGGACCCTGCATTCTCCCCACATCCCATATGTTCCCCTGAGTCTTCCAGGAGTAATTCCTGAGTGCAAAACCAGGAGTCATCCCTGAGCACCTACTTCTGGTGTGGCCCTCACACAAATAAAAAAAAAAATTCAATTATGGATAGGAGGATGGTATGGAGGGAAGGAGAAGGGGAAAGAAGGAGGAAGCGAACACAGTTCCTGAAATCCTTCCATTAGAGGCCAGAGAGCCTGGGTTCATCACGAGCCATGTGGCTTTGAGCAATTATTTTTGGCTTCTGTGCCTGTTTCTTCATCCAAACGGGGGTGATAAGGGTATCCTTTTCATGGGGTATTGTTACGATTCATTGAACTAATACCGGTGAAGGGCTCATAGAAGTACCCAGCATTTAGGACATCTTCAATCAGAAGTTCTGCTATTATTACTCATTTGATCTTGCAAATGCATGAGCCTGGGCCAGTCCTTTCGCCTCTCTGACCTCTGCAAGCCAGGAACTGCTTGACTTCCTCATGGAATGATGTGCCCTAGTGCCAGCCTTCCTCTTCCATCTCCAGCCATGGGGGCGGAGGCTGTGATCAGGAAGAAGAGAGAGACACTGTGATGGGGAGAAGAAGAAAGGAGGTTGGGGGGGCGGGCAGGAATTGGAAAGACCAGGATGGGGTTGGAGAGAGAAGGGGTTCGACCCCATGCATTCCCCCTCTCAAAAAAAGGTAAAATAAGTGGGTGGAAGAAAGATTTCTCCATGGCCTCCTGGCTAGTTCCTGAACCACTCAGGTAGGCATGATTGAGGCCAAGTCCTGATAAAGACAAAATGGACAGAATAGGGTGATGAGGTGTTGTGTTTTGGCTGGGGTTGAAGGGGAAAGAGTGGGAGCTGGGCTAGAACCCTCCTCTCCTTCAAAAAAAAAAAAAAATTGGCAGAGCTGGTGGAGGGGAGCCCTGGTCCAAGGTCACTGTGTCATTGTTACCATGGCAACAGTCACCTCGCTGCAGGGAACCTGAAAAGTGGGGAGGGGAGGGAGATCCCAGGTCCCCGAGAGTCTGGGGACAGACAGAGAAAACCATCAGAGACCTGGAGGAGGAGGAGGAAGAGAGAGAAAGGCCAGTTTCCTGCCCATGAGGACTTACTTGGTCAACCAAGACTTCACTGCATCTGCTCCTTACTGGGAGGTGGGATGTCAGAGGTGACCCTCAGATCTGAGTTCAGAGCCCTGAGAGCCAAGTACCCAAAGAAGACCTGGGGCACCCCCCCCCCTGATTCCACAGATCTTCCACCCCAATGACTTACACGACCCTCAAATGGGGTGGGGGTTCCCTCAGTAACTTTACTGTCATGGAAGTCTTCCCACTCTGGGACTCACTGGGCCATATCCCCTATGGGAAGCTGGTCCCCAGGAAGGGTGGGGTGGGGTGGGGTGTCCATGGAAGGGAGAAATAGGACTCTGCTCCCAAACTTCCAGGAACCTGGGTGTTCTGGATTCCCCCTGGTAGTGGCCTCTCCAAGAAATTAACACACACCCCAATTCTGCTGGAGGTAGGTCCTCTCCCCTGGTCCTAGGAAAACTCGGGGTCCCTCCCTCGCTTTGGGACCCTAAGCATCTCTCTTCCTAGGGGACAAACTGGGGTCCGCCTGCCCTCTGCTGGCCACATGCGGTTACTGCAGAGTCAGCAAGTGCCCCTGTACAGTCAAGACTACGGACAAGACCAAACCAGGGCTGAATTCTTGTTTTTTAATTTATTTAGAGTCACCCCAAAGTATAGCTCTTAGGGTTCAGAGGCCCCGGTTCCTTTCAGGACTCAGACGTCAGGAAGTCAAATTCCAGCTCAGAAGTCAACGGAAAAAAGATAGCTTCTCTCGGAGCCAGGTTTCAGTGAGGTCTTCAGTGGTTCGGATTTCAAACACCTGAGCAAGAGTGGCAACATCAGGACCGAAGCCCCCCAGGGTGTTTGTCTCATTTGGCCCACACCGGTTCGATCCCTGGCACCTCATATGATTACCTAAGACCGCCGAGAGCTATTCCTGAGCACAGAGCCAAGAGTAAGCAAGCCCTGAGTAAGCTGGATGTGGTCCAGAGATCAAAAAACAGAAAAAAATTGGGGCCCGTGAGGTGGCGCTAGAGGTAAGGTGTCTGCCTTGCAAGTGCTAGCCAAGGAAGGACTGCAGTTCAATTCCCCAGCGTACCATGTGGTCCCCCCAAGCCAGGGGCAATTTCTTTTTTTTTGGGGGGGTTGGTTTTGGGGCCACACCCAGCAGAGATCAGGGGTTACTCCTGGCTGTCTGCTCAGAAATAGCTCCTGGCAGGCACGGGGGACCATATGGGACACCGGGATTTGAACCAACCACCTTTGGTCCTGGATCGGCTGCTTGCAAGGCAAATGCCACTGTGCTATCTCTCAGGGCCCGGCAATTTCTGAGCACTTAACCAGGAGTAACCCCTGAGCATCAAACAGGTGTAGTCCAAGAAACAAAACAAAACAAAAAATAATCAGAAAAAATTAATAGAGGGCCAGCTGGACTGCTAGCACAGCAGGTAGGGCATTTGCCTTGCAAGTGGCAGACCCAGGTTTGATCCTGGTATCCCATATTATTTCCAAGCCTGCCAGGAGTGATTTCTGAGCACAGAACCAGGAAGTAACTCCTGAACACAGCTAGGTGTGGCCCCAAAATCAAGATAGCATGGAGGTAAAGTGTTTGCTTGGCATGCAGAAGAACAGTGGTTCGAATCCCAGCATCCCATATGGTCCCCCGAGCCTACCAAGAGAGATTTCTGAGCATAGAGTTAGGAGTAACCCCTGAGTGCTGTCAGGTGTGACCCCCCAAAAAATAAAGGAGCCCAGACCCCCATAAGGTTCCAGAACCAACCCCCCCACTGCCCACCTTTGTGAGTTCTGCCGTCTGCACCAGCCGATTCTTACTTCCTGCATACATCATCTGCTGTTCAGGTTTGCAGCCTGCAAGGTAGTGAGGAGAGGGAAGTTTAAGGGGAACCCTGGAGTGTCCATGAAGGTCCCTGGAATTTTCTAAGTCCTGGGTGCTGCTTTCAGGAGAACCCAGAGCTTCCTTCAAATTTCCTAGAATTCCTTGAGGGATTCTAGTTGTTTTAAGTGGAAGGAAAAGCATGGGGTAGAGACCTCAGGATTAGGTGAGATCATATTCAGGCCCACAGTCATCCACTCTCACATGCAAACCCTCTCACTCTGCATGCATAGACCGACTGATCCCCACCTTCACTCTCTGCACCTCTCAAGAGGAAGGGGGAGCAGGGACTCACCCACAGGGCTAGAGAAGATGAAACACAAGGGGTAGGACACCCGGCCGTCCTCATGCTCGTACTTATAGCTGTAAACCACGAACCTGCACCAGAAAAGGGGATCCAGTAGGGACTTCTGCCTGGGTCCCAACTTCAGTCCACAACCCTGAACCCTTGCCTGAGCCTGACCTGAGTCTAAGTGACTTGTGATTAAAAGCAATAGGTGTTGGAGGGGCCGGAGCAATAGCACAGTGGGAGGGCATTTGCCTTGCACACTACCAACCCAGGAGAGACCCGGGTTTGATCCCTGGCATCCCATATAGTCCCCCAAGCCTGCCAGGAGTAACCCATGAGTGCCGCCAGATGTGACCGAAAAGAAAAAGTATTTAATTAAAAGCAATAGGGGCTGGAGAAATAGATAAGGAAGGGACTTGACTGGCACGCAGACAGCTTCATTTCAATCCCCAGCATCCCAGGTGGCCTCAGCACCTCCCCGAGTAAACCCTGAGCATAGGTTTTTTGGGTGCATTTTGCCCCTGAAATTCTTCTTTGGGGTCTGGAGAGGTAGTATAGCAGGCAGAGTGCCACAACCCATATAGCCCCTGGAGAATCCCCAGGAGTGATCCCTGAGCACAGAGCCCTGAGTAAACCTTGGGCACTACTGGATGTGTCCATCAAACAAACATGATAAATAATTATGTGGGCAGGAAAGATAAGTACAGTGCATAAGGCACTTGCCTTACATACAACTGATCCGAGTTCAATCCTCAGCACCATATATAGTCCCCCAAGCCCCTCTAGGAGTGATCCCCGAACACAGAGCCAGGATTAAGTCCTGCACCCCTTTGAAAAAAAAAAAAAAGAGTAAACCCTGAACATTATTGGGTATGGCCCCAAATCAAAAAAAAAAAACAAAACACCAAAAATGTCATAATGATAGAGGCCAGCACTATCGAACAGTGATAGGGTGTTTGCCTTGCATACAACTGACCCAGGATGGACCTGGGTTAGATACCGGGTATCCCATATGGTCCCCTAAGCCAGGAGCGATTTCTTTTTTTGTTTGTTTGTTTTTGGGTCACACCCAGCAGTGCTCAGAGTTTCCTCCTGGCTCTACACTCAGATATGGTACCTGGCAGGCTCAGGGGACCATATGGGATGCCGGGATTCGGGGATTCGAACCACTGACCTTCTGCATGCAAGGCAAATGCCTTATCTCCATGCTATCTGTCCGGCCCCAGTCAGGAGCGATTTCTGAGCACTTGGCCAGAAATATTCCCTGAGCGTCACTAGTATGGCCCAAAAACCAAAACAAAAAAAATTATAATGATAGTTTGGAGACATAGGGACTGGGGTTAGAGCACCCACATCCCTATTCCAAGCTCAGGAGTTCTAATCCTGCAAATAAATGCCTTCCTGGCAACCCTGCAGTTTGTGATCAAATGGCCCTTCAGGCCATTTCCTTCCTTCTCTGCAGAAGTGTGTGAGCCCCCCAAATAGTAGGGCTATCCCCGGCTAGCATTGCAGCAGGAAAGATGCAGCTCTAGTTCACCCTGCACCCTTCGAGCACCACCCACAATCCTAACTATTTCTTTTCCTTTTGGGCCACACCTGGTGACGCTCGGGAACCGTTATTCCTGGCTATGCACTTAGGAATCGCTCCTGGCGGGCCAGAGATATGGCATGGAGGTGGGGTGTTTGCCTTGCATGTTGAAGGACGATAGTTCGAATCCCAGCATTCCATATGGACCCCGAGCCTGCCATTTTGCCGATGACTTGGGGGACCACATGGGACACTGGGGAATTGAACCACAGTCTGTTCTAGGTTAGCAAGTGCAAGGCACATGCACTACCATTTGTGCCTCTGCTCTGGCCCGACACAATCCTAACTTCTGTCTGATTGATGCACCTCTGCTGAGAGTGCAGTCCCTTTGAACCAGAGCAATTACAAAGTAGGTCGACCTGGGTTCAATCCCCGGCATTCCATAGGATCCACTGAGCCCACCAAGAGTAATTCCTGAGTGCAGAGCCAGGAGCAACCCCTGAGCACCGCTGAATGTGGCCCAATCAAAATAAAAACAAAAACAAAAGTGTGCAGCACCCCCCCCCCAAAAACTGCCCCCAGCCCCAAGGCCAGACTTGTGTAACTCCAAGTCATTGCAACAAAGAAGAGTAGGGGGCAGGAGAGAGTTACAAGTTGGTCAGTGGACCAAGGAGTGCCTCAGAGGGTGGAGCTCCAGATCCCTTTAATGCAGAAGTCTTGGGTTCCATTCCTGGGCCTGGAAGGTGGTGGGAGTCTCTCTAAACTTAAGCAGTACATGGAATCAGAGAGATAGATAGTACAGAGGATACGATGCTTACTTACCTTGCATCTATCCCCAATGCACACTGCATGGTCCCCCAAGCCCCGCTAAGAGCCATCCCAGAGTGCAGAGCCAGGAGTAAATCCTGAGCACCACTATGCACCCCTTCCCCTGCACATACACCCCCTAAACCAACTGATAATAATAATACAAATAACAGGGGCCAGAGCTATAGCACAGTAAGTAGGGTATCTGCCTTGCACACAGCTGATACAGATTCTATCCTCGGCCTGCCATATAGTCCCCTGAGCCTGCCAGGAATGATTTCTGAGTATAGAGTGAAGAATAACCCCTGAGTACCGTTGGATATGGCCCAAAAACATATTTAAAAAAATACAACGGGCCCGGGAGATAGCATGGAGGTAAGGCGTTTGCCTTTCATGCAAAAGGTCATCGGTTCGAATACCGGTGCCCCATACGGTCCCCCGTGCCTGCCAGGAGCAATTTCTGAGCATGGAGTCAGGAGCAACCCCTGAGCACTGCCGGGTGTGACCTAAAAACCAAAATAAATAAATAGATAAATAAAAAAAAATAAAAAAATACAACAAACAATACTTTGTGATTGAGTCCAAAAACAAACAAAACCAAAACTTCCCTAGAAACCCCAGAAGCTCGTGGTAGCCTTACAGCTCCTCCCAGGTCACTAGAGGACAAACTGATCCTTGGCTCCCCAGCACTGAAAAAGGAGGAAACTTCACCCTACCCCCCACTTGGGGACTTCCCAAGCAGTGTCCAGGGGCCCTAAAGTCACTCCTAGGAACTTCCAGGCCCCAACCATGCAGGCTGATAATGCAGTATTAGGCCTAGCCATGCTCTGGCACACCAGAACTGGGGAGCACCAGCAACACATCCTGGATTGTTGGGGTGGGGATCCACCAGATGCCAGAGAGCAAATACAAGGCCTTCTGCATGCCAGGCATTCGCTCCAGCTCTTCAAGCTATCTCCTGGCCCCTCATTTTCCCTTTTGGGCAATTGGGTCACACCCAGTAGTGTTCAGGGGTAACTCCCGACAGCATTAGGGGAATAACACCCTGCTCCATGCAAAGCACGTTCAGGGCTATTTGAATGATATCCTGGACCAGGGGTGGCGAACAGGATTTTTACCCTCACTCAAAATGGCAAAATGCAATATATGTTTAATTTACAGGGGTCTCAAACTCGAGGCCATCGAGTTGTTGCGGTCTTCCTACAACATTTTGTGGCCCGAAGCCGGCCTTCAAATATCGCAGTGTTCATGATTATTCGCTTACCAAGTGTGGGTGTCCCAAAGCCAAGTCTAGAATCTTATGTTTTTACCCAGGTAAAATTCCACAGGGGCTGGAGAGATTGCACAGTGGCCTTACACACGGCGACCTGGGACAAACTTGGGTTCTTGGGTTCGATTCCCAGCATCCCATAGCGTCCCCCAAGCCTGCCAGGAGCTATTTCTGAGTGCAGAG
>PVKC010044117.1:0-11648 GCA_004027635.1 Crocidura indochinensis | reverse complement strand
CATTTACACAACCTTGATCACTTTGGGCAGTCCCATAGAGTGAAACAAAAACTACCTTGAGCTCTGTTACCATTGTCCTTTAAAATTTCAAGTAGGTCGCAGTGATAAATTTTGAGAAAGCTACTACATTCTTTTTCTGAAGACTAAGTAGGATATTTCTCAAGTGACTGATATGACCTGAGAAATGTTGTCAATATGTTCCCTGGGGCCACAGTGAGGTTTATATGCCTGATAATTTGTTCCCAAAGCTATAGAAAACAAGCAGAGGGAAAAGCAAGTGAATATAAGAGACACCTAGATAGATATTTATTGGATTCATAAGCTTGAGTTACTGAGACAAAGGAAGAAGTAAGAGAAATTGTCTGTGGGCAGTAAGAAACTGCCAAAGGCATGAGGGGCCCACAGTTAAGAAGAATGGGAAAAGGTACTCAGTATTGGGAGGTTCATCACCTCTGCCCAGTGCTGCTGAATAAATAAATGTGAATCCGACCTCAGACTTGAGAATCTTACCTGAGACCTGATAAACGTGCCACTTCATTTCTCAGGTTTGTGTATCCCACACGGGGCTCAGCAAGTCAGCACTTCAGACCACATTCTCTCCATGTTTAGAATTGTTCCAAACAGAGGGAGTATTCAAACCTGAAGTCCTAGTTATAAGAAGAAAATCTTTGTGAACAGACCTGGCAGTGTGTTTGTCTGCCCACAGCTTTAGTGGGGAAGACAATCTCTACATTTACTGACTGTCCTTCTGGAATCCTCATTGAAAAGTGCTGGAGTCTGCAGAGAAGGTACTGCTCAGCCCTCAGTCTTTATTCTTACTCACTCTAATACCACAGTCAAAAGAAGCAGAAAGTTCATTCTCTTTCTGGAATGAGATAAATGGATGAAAGCTTGTGATTTGTATGGGGCCAACAGGACTTTTCATTTGATTAAGTTTTGATTTTTCACCCTTGTGAGATATTTTGGAAATCAATGTGCATTCGGTTCCGCCTCACACTCCTATCTTCTCGTCTTCCGTTCTTTGGGGGGCACTTCATCTTTAGGTCTGAAGTGCTTTTCCTACCCAGGTTTGAGTCACTTTCACAGAACTTCTTGGTTTTCCATCATCAATGTCAGAGATATAAACAACAAACAACGTATGGAGCACAACACAGTGAAAAAATATAGGTAGGATCTTCCAGCCAAGTCAACTTTGCAAACAAATATTCTTTAGACTGTCTTACATATGTGTAACTTGAAAATGAGAAGCACTTACAGCTGTTGAAGTTCTGCATCTGCAAACTTCACATACAAGACAATGCTGGTCACTGTTTTTGCTTTACCCAAAAAGAAAATAAAGAATTTTATTTTTATTTAAAGAAAAATTAAAGAAAATAAAAGGACATGTTGGTATGTCTAGAAAATTTTAGGCACCATTTAAATATATGCATTTTCAACATTTTTTACAATATAAAATAAAATTACCCATCTCACTGCATTTAAATATTTTTTCTTGATCCTTGGTCTGAAGGGATAATTTGAGAATTTAAACTGAACCTGTAGAAACTTGCAAGGTGTGATTGTAACTTTTGGAGGGATTAAGGTAAAACCTGCCTATGATTTTTTCCCCTGCCTATGATTTTAACTCAGACCTCACCCTTCTCTGGGGGTCACTTTGAAAGGGAAGTGAAGCAACAGCTGAGAGGTGAGAGGCAATTCAGCAACCTCCATGGCAGGATCTCCTGTAAATATTCCTGCATCCACCACGTATGGGGCCAGGAGTTGCTAGTCAGGCTAGCATTTTCAGGACAGCTGCAGGGCAGGCAGAGGTCAACTTTCTACCAGGTCACTCAGCAGATACACTCAGAAGCTGGATGTAGCAGAAAGGTATTTCTTCTTCTTCTTCTTCTTCTTCTTCTTCTTCTTCTTCTTCTTCTTCTTCTTCTTCTTCTTCTTCTTCTTCTTCTTCTTCTTCTTCTTCTTCTTCTTCTTCTTCTTCTTCTTCTCCTTGCCATACCCAGTGACATTCAGGAGTTACTCCTGGCTATACACTCAGAAATAGCTTCTGGATTTGGGGGACCAAATGGGATGCCAGGGATTGAACCCAGGTCCGTACTGGGTCAGTGCATGCAAGGCAAACACCCTCCCTACTGCTGGGCTATTGTTCTGGCCCCAGAAAAATATTTTCATTCTCACAGCTACTTTTTTAAAGTCAGTACGTTTTCTGGAGCCAATTTCTAATGTACTGCTGAGTACCACTGGGAAAACCATACTTTTCTAATGTCTGAAGAAGTTGACATTGGTAACTTGTTAATAAACACCCCCCCTCCATCGCCTTGGCAGTTACACTCAATCTCTGAGTGTAAAATGATTTCTAGGTGCCCGTGAGAAGTGAAATCATGGAGCTTGAGGCCTTCCAAATAGAAAAACCCACTCAGAGTTTAGACTTGGAATTCAAGAACATTATCTCTCACTCTGAACCAGGGAAAAGATTGGGCCAAGTGTAATTTCTCAGAATTATACTAAATTTTATCATGCCGTGATCAAAGAAGGATCTCCAAAACTGATTCAAAGAACTGACTAGTCGCTGCTGATCTAGCATCTTAATCTAGTGGAACTGTTAGTTTTAAGACTTTTGAGGGAGGGAATTGAGCCACATCCTATTGGTGTTCAAGGTTTATTTCTGGCTTAATACTAAGAGGTCACTCCAGGCATTGCTTAGGAGACTATATGTGGTACCGGAGATCAGACGAGGTCAACTGTGTGCAAGGCAAGCACATTAATAGCTATACTATCTTTTTAAACGTCAAGTTAATAGTTTTTATGGTTTACAGAAAAATTGGATGTACATACAGGTTTCCATATATACCCCTTTCCTACCTTCCATTGCCCCTATATATACCATCTTGATAAAAGAGGTACATTTATTATAGTTTATGAGTCAATTTTGCTATATTATTATTGACTAATGTCCATTTATATTAGGGTCCATCAGTACTGTGCATTATGTGGATTTTGATAAATGTATAGTGATGCATTCACCATTAGGACATATTCCTTGCCCCTCCTTCACTCCCACCAAAATCCCTTATGTTCTACCTATTTATCCTCTATTTTCTAGATCTCCAAGTAATAACTGGCCATTGCCTGCTTGGGGTTCATCCTTTCCAGAAGTTATGTTGTTAAAATATTACTGTTATTTTTTTCAGCTTCATTTTGTTTAATTATCAAGTTGCACTCACTTTAAATTCCTCCATATCTTTGGTGACTTGAGAACTGATTTTATTTCTATGTGAATAATAGTGTTCTGGATGGATATACTACAACTTGGTAAGCTATTCTCCATAATTGCCTTCAAGTTTTAACTTATGAACAAAGTTATTTAAATGGTAACTTTTTTTTTAATGAAAGCACATTTTTCCATAGGAATGCAACATTAAATGCCAAGCTCTTGCAAAGTCTGGCTCTAAAAGTGATTGTACTTAGAAATGAGGGCCTTTGTCAGGTCTTCTCAGCAGAATTAGCCCATTCATGGAGATCATCTTCAAAACCCCATTCATAGAATGGTCCATTTCATGTCTGTTCTTGTATTTTATTCAGACTTCAGTATGCTATTCAATGATTGAAATTTTGTTTTCCCATATGTATGATGAGTAAAATACTAAAGTACTTTTTAGGTAGATTTCAGGATCAATGTAAAATACTTAGAATATTTCCTGGTGCCTTCAGAAACTCTAATGTTCTATTCTTCCTTCGTTCCCCTTCTTATCATTATTATTATTTTTATCATTATTATTATCACCTCCAGAACCAGAAGTGATTTCTATTTCCTTTTGCTTCTTATCACCTCTGGGGTGCCCTTGTTCCATTTCTAGCTAGAATTGGGGTGTACCTAGAAGAGAGCCTGCCTGTAGTAGATGTCACAAGGCCAGGACATTAAATCAGTGAGATTACTAGCAATAACATTTGCGTTTTTTGCGTTGATTCCTGTTCCATTTTCTCTCTTTGTGTTGGTATGGAGATAGGAAAGTATCTCTAAACTTTTTTCTGGAAGAATAATATTTTGTGGAACTCCAATATATTGAGAAGGAAGAAGATGTTAGTGTCTCAGCAAGGCTTCTGGTCAGTATATTCTATGGCTTTTCTCCCAGCTACTCATGATCATGGATTCTATGAATAGAAGTTTCTACCCTCAGTCTTTTCCAACTGTTTGTCTGCTCCACATTAAGATTAAAGCTATGGAAGTCGATGGACATGGGAGTTCAGTTTTGATTCCATAACAATGAACAAGTGAAAAAATTAAAAAAACTATATCTAGGTGCCCATTGCAATCTGATGGTAACTGAGGTTCTGCCATGTAGAAAGAAAGCAACATTATGTATGTTCATATTCCAACCACTCAGAGACCCAGGACCTCCAGGAATGATTAGTTTGTTATGCATGTCACTTGCTTCCTCTTCAATTTATCATTCAGCTCAGCCAGGTTTTTTTGTAAGCAGCCATATAATAAACATTTTAGGCATTGGGGGCTATACAATCTGTCTTGACTGTTCTGTTGTTACATTGCAAAATAAGTAAATGAATGGGCAAAACTGATACATTGAAATAAAATGCTGTATAATTTCCATGTCACAAAATAATTATTTTTATTTTTAACCAATCATTGAACATGTATAAAGCCAATAATAACTAGTTGGCTATACAGAAACAGGTGGCAGCTGCATTTGGCTAAGTAATTTGATGATCCCTGCTTTAAAACATCATTGAGGAAACTGCCGAAGCAGACATAACTGGAGTGAATCAAAGGAGGAAAGGAGCTGAGGAAAGAGGAATTTGGAAGCTCTATGTCTCATAGTCTCTATTCTGAATCTAACTCCATAGATTCACTGTTTTATCTCAAATAAAGCTGAGCCTGTTAGTGCAGTCTTCCTCAACTATAGCAATTCTGACATTGAGAGTGATAGTTCTTTGTATGTACAGGCGTTTCTTATTTGTGAGTTGCTAGCTACATCACTCACTAGATGCTCAGTTGCCTCTCTTGACCCCAGATATGACAACCAAAAACTTCTTCAGAATTTACTGCATGTTCCATGAAAGCAAAATTGACCCCAGGCAGAAAACCAACCGACTGGAGTAAAGGAGAGGTGTGTGTGTGTGTGTGTGTGTGTGTGTGTGTGTGTGTGTGTGTGTGTGTGTGTGAGAGAGAGAGAGAGAGAGAGTAGAGAGAGATATGCAAGAATAAGCAGAATAAGCAAGATGTGCAAGTAGATGAGACAGAGACAGAGAGACAAAGAAAAACTGGAACTGGAGTAAAGAAGGTGTGTGCATTTGTGAGAGAAAGTGACAGAAAATTAGGATAAAGGAGAGGGGTGTGTGTGTGTGTGTGTGTGTGTGTGTGTGTGTGTGTGTGTGTGTGTGTGTGTGTGTGTGTCTTAGAAGAAGACAAGCTCATAGACAAAGTTTTCTGAAAGACACGTCGCACCTGATGCCTCCCTTGAAGGGAATGTCAAGAGGTCTAGAGAACTTTGGGAACTTTGGGAGCTTTGATTTGTCAAGTTAGCAAATCATGCTCATCAGCATGTAAACTGAATTCAAGCATCTATAATTCCAAACACCAACCTGTCAAGCAGTGACGGAAAGATGTTCTTCATAGAGGAAAAATATTTCTTCCTTTTTATTTCAGCAGAAACAAAATTCTCTCATTGCTTGACCAGGAAAAAGAAAAAAGAATGTAAAAAACACATTCCTAAGGGGTGGCAGGAAGTGTGGCAGGGAATGTTTATTTGAAGAAAAAATGGAGATTAGAAATTGCTTCAATGTCTGGATTTTCAATTATTGACTAAAAATAAGTGTGATGAAATGGAGCCTGAACTTTGGTAATATGAACAAGAGATGTTGAGGAGAAAATGAGAGGGAGAGGTGGGGGACTTAGGATTTATTTTTTAAACAAACAGGCAAACAGAAAAGCACACTGCATGGAACAGATGACCTGGCCATTAGCTTATAGCTTTCTGTGCTGGCTCTTTCTCTTTACTGAGAAATGGACAAAGATGTGTATGAGCTTTGCCATTTACACAGAGAGAAATTGGGCTCATGAAATAGCTTAATCAGCTGGAACACATGCTTTGCATGCAAGCCACCTGGGTTTGCACCTGATCTTCTGAGCACCCCTCAAAACTGAGCAGCCCCTCAAAACTGAGCTAGGAGTAGCCCCAGAGCATTGCCAATGTGGCCTCCAAACAAATGAACGAAACAAACAAAAAAAACTAAGGAGAAGCTTTGTTGATAATAGCCATTTGCTATTCTACTATCAGGGCAGTAAATACTAGAAATAAAATTAAGGTTGATCTGTTTGCCAAAATGTCCTTCCCCCAAAATTCCAGATTTAAAAACCAAACTAGGGGCCCGGGAGATAGCATGGAGGTAGGGCGTTTGCCTTTCATCCAAAAGATCATCGGTTCGAATCCCGGTGCCCCATATGGTCCCCCGTGCCTGCCAGGAGCAATTTCTGAGCATGGAGCCAGGAGTAATCCCTGAGCACTGCGGGTGTGACCCAAAAACAAAAACAAACAAACAAAAAAAAACCCAAAAAACAAAACAAAACAAAAAAAACCAAACTAATTCAAGAACTCAGCAACCCTACAGAATTTAATTGGACTCACTCAAGTGGATTACTGCTTCTTCTTCACTCATTTGTCACAAATCAGTTTGTTTTTATTTGCCTCAAAACCCGCATTAAATAAAATTTGTCTTGTAGCATACACATCATTTCCCATGACCAAAATGCAGATCTCTCTCCTTTTCTGAGCAAAGAATCTGAGCTGTTTCTTTTCAACGAATCCCTATTTCCCAACTCATATTACACATTTCACCATGTTTTGTCTACTTGTCTTCTGATTCCTACAATGTCATTTTAGTTATCTTACTTTTGTGTCTCATGATAGACATCTTAGAGCACAAGTAAGACAAGCAAGTAGACAATACCCTATTTCCCCCAAACTGATCCTTAGGAGCCAGTGTCTGAACCAGTGACCTACCCTGTCTGTTGACAGGACCACTCCCCATTCCTGTCCCCAGTAATGCATATTTGAGTTTTGATCGGCCATCAACCATATGGCACAACTGTCCTGTGGGTAAGTTTATTATTAACAGCTCACAGCTGGAGCTACAATAACTACACATGGTTGCAACATTACACTAATTGACCAAGACATGTCTGAGAATGAGACACAGAAAGTGGCGAGTGCAAATTACTTCAAGCACAACTGGAGTGCTTAGTGGGAAACAACAGTTTCAGATTAGCCATTCCTATGTTACAATCAAAATTGGTTGAGGCGAGAATTTTCTGGAGTGAGGGGAAAAGAGAGGAGATGAGTCATGCAAAGGCATGCTTCAGGCATCCATGAGGCTTTTATTCAAATGGATTTTTTTTTTTTTTTTTTTTTTTTTTTTTTGGTTTTCGGTGACGCTCAGGGGTTACTCCTGGCTATTCGCTCAGAAGTCGCTCCTGGCAGGCACGGGGGACCATATGGGGAACCGGGGGATTGAACCGGGTCCGTCCTAAGTTAGCTCAGGCAAGGCAGGCACCTTACCTCCAGCGCCACCGCCTGGCCCCTCAAATGGATTTTTTAAAGCAGATCCTTGTTCATGAAAAGATCCCACTGCATTTAACACGTTGACCTTAAGGCTGGCTCTGCAATTGTGTTCATGAAGCCACACCCAAGTGTGAGCCACCAGTGGTGCATTCCTTTATCAACATGTTCAAGTGGAATGTTGAATGCTGGAACTCCTGAACTTTGAAGTGCTCAGACAATTGAATCACTAAGTCCATTGGGTGCCTTCCATTGCCATTTCCTTGTCTAATTCTGCTGTCTCAAACAAGACCGAGCAAGGTTTGAGAACAGCATGTGCTGTGTTAACTCCGTCACTTAGCATTAGAGTGAAGAAAGCAGAGTTTGGAGGGCACCCCAAGTGTTGTCTGCTCCAGTGAGTAGGGTGCTGAGGGGCAGAGAAACTGGCCAGGAGTGGAACACGAGTGAACAGGCAACCCCTGGGTCCTTAGGGGAAGGCTCCTGGAAATTATGAAATGTGAATAGGCTGTCTGTGCACCTCTCAGTAAATTTCTTTCTCAGAAGTTTCCCGCCAGAATGACTCGTTTGAGAAATGAGTTGAGGGGAGAACAGAGGCCCAAGCCAATGAGCTCAGTGTCTTATAAATCAGCTTCACCAAGCTGAACTACAACTGTCAAACTGTGGAAAAACCTGCTGCGGTGCAAGCTTGTGAGCCTTTTCCAAAACCAAGCCTAACCCTTGCCTTGCTCTTGAGATGGGAGAAGGCTTAATTAAAGTTCACGGAGGAGTGAGAAGTGGAAAAAGAAATATGGCTTGCTAAGAAAATAATAAAAAAAAAACAACCTCAAGGTAGTACATATGGAACATGTCCCAATTTTGGTCTTGGCTTATGCACAGCATTACAAGTGGGGTCATGAAAAATCACTAAGTGCTGTCATTAGTAAATCCTGCCAAGTGGTCCAGTAATGCTCTTGGCACCAATAATTCTTTGTGCCAAACCAACCAAGCAGCTTTCCTGTTCTACCACTGCCATCATCCTCACTTAACAGGTGAGGATACTGAGGCACCAAAAAGGGAAATGGCTCATCTGAGGCCATATTGTGACTTAGAGAAGATAGAATCTGAGCCTACAAATCTGGCACTGCCTAGATCTCCCAATCTACCTGGCACTGGGATCTCTTTAGGAACATTTTAGACTCACAAACTCAGTAATAATCCTCCTATACTAGGCAGGAGATGTGTTTGAGTAAGTCCTTTTCTGTCATCTTTATCTACATTCTGGATTAGTGTTCATGGGGTTCAATTGAGTTATACTTGCACATATCTGAGAATATGTAAGTGGTGCCAGGGTTTCACTGAACCCCACCTGTGACCCTTCCCCAAATCTTTTTTTATTATGCTTTTATAATAATTGTTGGGTGGGAAGTTTTAGACTTGAAGTTGTGGTATTTAGGAGAATTCTGTTCTGTTTCCAGTGGCAATCAGCAGTTGGCCAGATTGCATTATCTGTAGCATGAGAGTAAAGCACCCTGAACACTAGGGAAAAAAGCTGTAGTGTCAAGCCTGATGTGGTGTTTCTGTGGCTGAGAGATCTTAATTGGACTTTTAAAATTATAACCAGTGTGACTTAACACTGAATAACCTGCCTCTGAGGCACTATGGCACCTGTTGTTCAGCTCACAAAGCTCCCATTGACTGCAAGAAAGGCTTGTAGATGCTGAATCCTAAAAGAGGTGCAGGAGGTGGGAGGTGTTCTCAGGAAAAGCTAAGATTTCTACCCCAACCAGCAGTCCCCAGCCCTGTGGGCTGGCACAAGAAAATGTCTGGATATTACCTGACCCTAGCTTAAGATGGCTTCCTCATTTATCTGTTGTTTTCAATCAATGTCACAGTGGTGAAGAGAGAGTCATGGGGTGAAAGCATCCCTTGAAAATTGAGAAATAGTAGGAAGGAGACAAAAGGAATGGGAGTTGGGACCAGTGTAGATGAGCTCCTTGATGCATGACTTGTGGGATGGATAATCAAGGTTTAATCATTCAATCAATCAGGGTTCTGGATACCTAAAAAGTCTATTAGTAAGTCATGGGAGTGTCAGAGGAAGGCTACATAGCTGAACAAGTCAAGAAGAGATTTGTGGATGCATTTGGTGATAGTCAAGATGGTGTGTAAGGAGGACTTCAGTGTTGATTAGTGTTCTGAACCCAGGGGATAGCATGTTGAATATGCAAGTAAGAATGGCAAAAAAGCCTTAAATGGCATGGTATTGAAATAAAGACAGACCCTCAGATCAGTGGAAGAGACTTGAGTATTCAGAGACTTCCCCAGACATAAATCAATCAATCTTTGACAAAGAAGCAATAAATGCAAAATGGAGAGAGGAAAGTCTTTTCTACAAGTGGTTTTGGGACAACTGGTTAGCCATATACAAAAAAGCGAACTCAGTCCTCCATCTAACACGATGCAGATCCAAATGGATTAAAGACCTTAATATCAGGCCCCAAGTCATAAGGTATATAGAAGAACACATAGGTAAAACACTCCATGACATTGAGACTAAGACATCTTCAAGAAGGAAACAGCACTCTCCAAACAGGTGGAAGTGGAGATAAACAAAAAGGACTATATTAAACTGAAAAGATTCTGTGCCTCAAAGGAAACAGTAATGAGGACACAAGGGCCACCCACAGAATGAAATAAATTATTCACTCAATATCCATCAGATAAGGGGCTAATATCTAAGATATACAAGGTACTGACAAAACTTAACAAGAAAAACATTTAACTATGTCAAAAAATAGAGATAAGTGAACAATTTCTTCCTCAAAGAAGAAATACAGATGGCCAAAAGGCACATGAAAAAATGCTCCACATTATTAATCATCAGGGAGATGCAAATCAAAACAGCAATGAGGTACCATCTCATGCCACAGAGACTGGCACACATCACAAAGAACAAGAACAATCAGTGCTGGTGGGGATGAAGGAAGAGGGGACCTCATTCACTGCTGGTGGTAATGCCATCTAGTCCAGTCTTTATGGGAAACAATATGGAGATTCCTCAAAAAAACTGAAAAGTGAGCTCCCATATGATCCAGCTATATCACTCCAAGGGATATATTTTAGGAACAAAAAAACACAACATAAAAATGCCTTCTTCACACTTATATCCATTGCAGTGCTATTTATAATAACCAAAATCTGGAGACAACCCAGGCCCGTGCAATAGATGAGTGGCTAAAGAAACTGTGGTACATTTACATAATGGAATACTATGCAGCTGTGAGAAAAAAATGAGGTCATGGAATTTTCCTATACATGGATGAACATGGAAATTATTATGCTGAATGAAATAAGTCAGAGGAAGAGAGATATAAACAGAATAGTCTGACTCATCTATGATTTTAAGAAAAATAAGACATTACTTAATAATACACAGAGATAATGGAGATTAGTGAGGACTGGAAGGACTGGCCCATGATATGTACCTTACCACAAAAAGTGGTGAGTTCAGTTAGATAAATAACTACACTGACAACCATCATGACAATGGTAGAGAGTGAGAGAAATAAAATGCCTGTTTCTAATATAGGCAGTTGGTGGGAGAGGAAGGAGTTGGGGCATTGGTGGTGGGAATGTTGCACTGGTGAAGGAGGTGTTCTTTATGTATAAATAAAACCCAACTACAAACATGTTTGTAATTCATGGTGCTTCAATAAAGATAGTTATTTATTTACTTATTTTGGTGTTTGGGCCACACTCGGCAGTGCTCAGGGGTTACTCCTGGCTATTTGCTCAGAAGTAGCTCCTGGCAGGCACAGGGGACCATATGGGACACCAGGATTCGAACCAACCACCTTAGCTCCTGGATCAGCTGCTTGCAAGGCAAATGCCGCTGAGCTATCTCTCCGGGCCCCTAAAGATATTTAAAAAATAGTAGGTATGGGGCCGGAGAGATAGCATGGAGGTAAGGCATTTGCCTTTCATGCAGAAGGTCATCTGTTCGAATTCTGGAGTCCCAAATGGTCCCCCGTGCCTGCCAGGAGTGATTTCTGAGCATGGAGCCAGGAGTAACCCCTGAGCACTGCTGGGTGTGACCCA
>PVKC010044116.1:0-11649 GCA_004027635.1 Crocidura indochinensis | reverse complement strand
TGGAAATCAACATTTTGTTCTGTCAATCTGAATTGGCTAAGTATCAATTCTTGAATATGAGATATGGAGAGACTATGCCTTCTTTGAGATTGAATTTCTGAGCACTGTGATTGGATAGTGGAATTCTCAAAGTCCCAGACTAATAAGATCTAAAAGTTCTCTCCAGAAGACAAATAACCCAGAGGTCTCTAGCACCAGGTGAATAGCTAACCCTCCTGTCATGGTGGGAATAACCTATTATTTTTATTCTGACAAGAAGTACAAACAAGTAAGCAACTTGATACCAGAGCAGATAGTTGCACACTGGCTTTTTTATGGTTAGTCACTCACAAAGGTTCTGTTAGGTTCTTTTCAAAAGCTCTTAGTGGGCATCTATTAAATGGGTATGCCACTTTGGTATGGGAAACTAAAGGTCAATTAGTTCGAGATATATTGCAACCATTACTTAGAAAAGCAAAGGATTTTGAGCCAAAAGCAGTCAAAAGCTCAAAGGCTCTTCACATATAGAGCCTATTACTACTCTCTGTCCTTTTCTTTTTTCCCAATTAATAATGAAATCATCTGGGCTGAGAGATAGTATAGCACATGCACAGAAGTTGCCTTGCTTGTGACTGATCAGGAATCAATCCCCTACAGGATATATGGCTTTAGCTCATCCGTTACTTTTTTTTTTTTGGTTTTTGGGCCACTCCCGGCAGTGCTCAGGGGTTACTCCTGGCTATCTGCTCAGAAATAGCTCCCGGCAGGCACGGGGGACCATATGGGGCACCGGGATTCGAACCAACCACCAGCTGCTTGCAAGGCAAACACTGCTGTGCTATCTCTCCGGGCCCCAGTTACTTTTGCAAACGTGGCTTTACAATCATCCTTGATGGTTGGAGACCTATGGATGCCCTATAGTTTTTTAAAAAAAAGATTCCATGAGCATTGTTAGGATCTTCATATAATAAAAACATGACAGATCCATATGTGTGTCATTAAAATTTACTTTCATGCAAATTCTGGGTAACTATGTTATTAAATATAGTTTTATTTGCTAGCTTGTCTTATCCTGTTTTGGCTACTTTTCTGGCCTATAAAGAACTCAACAGGCAGGGAATGTTCACCTACATCTTGACATGGTGTATTTATTTTATGTTTGAGAAGGATTAAACTGCCTGTGGCAATGTGAACTCCGGATGCAACCATTCTTTCAGCTCTCAAATCTTATGGCTTATAAATAGACTATTACTTTCTAAAACTAATGTCAATGAGATAAATGGAAAGCCAGGGAGGTAGTTGTCTTGATCGAGACAGCTGCTGCTCCCCAGATTGGCCCAATATGGTCTCCCTAGTGAAATGCCTTGGGGACAAGGAATTGTACAGCAAAACTGCCAGGAACTACTGTACTATGTAGATAATGGATTCTCATCAGCTTTATAAGGCTGTCAAAAAGTTCTTAAGGTCCAGTTGATCTATACAGTGCAGAATTTGGTCCTCAACACCTGAGTTCTAGGTTAGTCATGACCTCCGGCTGAATCGAGATTTTGCTCTTAGTAGGAAAAGAAAAGCCAATTGATCATTTAGCCTGGCAGAAAAGAATTTCAGTATATGGGGGTGGGGAGAGTGAAGAATTAAGTTAAATCGTTTTATTTTTAGAATGTGACAAGGGAGAGAGTAACTTGCCTCCCCAAAGGGGAGGCAACAGAAGGTACACCATCCATTTAAAAGAAGGGGTCATACATACACAGCTGAAGTATTGTGGTCCTAGAATGTGAAAACTTGACCTGAATACTGCCTTTGCAAACTTAGTTTTATTGGGGTTTTGCCAAACTGCTCACCCTTGGGGATTGTCTATGAAGATAAGTGTCACAAGTTTCACAGGTCTCTATTCCTGCATTCAAATGTCTTTGCCTTCTATCTTAGACTAATTTAGACCTGGTGACAGAGCAACTTTAGATCGTATCTTGTTTTTATTATTTCTTGAGCAACTCACTTTCAGGAGTGTCCTATCTACCTGCCTACTTCAATATTTAGTTAGTGACCTTGCTTCTTTCTACTGTCCCGGAAACAAAGGTGAACTTTTCCCTTTACATTTTAAATTATGTGCATTCCATTATTTAAATTCATCAGACTCTATTTATAATATACTGAAAATGTTTTAGGAATGAATTTCATATTTAGTTTTCATTCTTTATCAAGTCTTCAATATTTACAGAGTTCTGGCAAATAGAGGGAGGTCTTTGTTTTACGTTTTATTATGGAAATTTTTAAATATATTCAAAAATTGATTATTACAAAATCAAATGTACCTGCTGATTGCTATAAGTATGTTCAACAAAGGTTGAGCACTATAGTACAGCAAGTAAGAGACTTGCTTTGTATGTTTCCAATCAGGGTTCAATCCTCTGTATCACGTATGGTTCCTGAGCCCACCAAGAGTGATCCCTGAGTTCAGAGTCAGGAGAAAGCTCAAGCATAGCTGGATATAGCTCTCTTCAAAAAATTATGCTCAACATTTTCTTATACCTTGCCTTTTGTTTTGAATTAATTATATTGAAGGAATATGGATTACAATAGTTTTTCTATTTTTTTTAATGGTCTCCAAACCTTTGTCCTCACCATCGACTTTTTCAGACTGTTATGTGGACAATATTTTAGATATTTTTCTATTAAAGATTGTCCAGTCTTTTCTTCCTTTGTGTTGAATGAAGTATTCTAAGTTCAATTCTGCTATATTATTGTTTGATCTTTAATAATTTCACTATAATCTCTATTATCAACTTCTTTTTTTTAATAGATCAGAAGCCAGAATGATAATACAAGGTTAACATGTATTAATAATTTTACTATAAATCTCTAATATCAACTTTTGATTCTTTAAAAAGATAGATCAGGGGTCAAAAGATTACACAAATCTTTGCACAAATCTTTACACAAATCTTTAAGGTAAATCTCTGCCATCACATATAGTTTCTGCCTGTAGTAACCTCTAAACACTTAGCTAGGGGTAACCTTGAGAACTAGAAGATTGGGACTCTTCCAAACTTTTAGCTGACAACAGCTGTAATAAAAGGCAAATCAGCAAGAGGAAAAATAATAGAAGTTAATTCTATATATGTATTTCTCTTATATATGGGAAATATGAATAAAGTCAGTAATTCTCTTAAGCCTAAGACTTCAGTTAAATGCCATCTTCAGCTATAAATGAAAATGAAAAAAGTGGGCACAACGGGGCTTGAAGAGAGGAAGAGGTGTGGAGATTTGGGCAGGGGCTCTCAGGTAACACTTGAAAGGTATAGGGAGTCACCAGGGAGAAGCAATGTATTATCTGTGTAACTAATGTAATATGGGGAATAAAACAAGCAACTACTTCACCGTTGGACCCTCCTAGAATATCCAGATAGGACCTAGTTCTGAGAGAAGCAAGAATAATAATGTCTGTCAAATGCATTGATGCAAAGTGGACACAAGCATTCTACCAGTCGTACAAGGCAGCTATTAAGCTGCTATGATGTCTAGTTGATTTACACAGCATAGAAACAGGTCCCTAGCACTCAAATTCTCACGGTGCTATAGATTCTGGCTAGAGGGGGAACTGCCCTTTATTGGAAAAAGGATTATTAGTCCTATCTCTTCCCAAATTTCCAGGATCACCACCTTCCCTTGCAGAAAAGAATTTCAGGAGATTAATAGTGAATGAAGTAAAATAGTTCTATTGAGATAAATGAGAGAGATCTATAAAAGGGAAAAAAATCTCTGCATCATTCTCAGGCTGAGATGTAGACTATCCTTCAGAGGGTACCTCGTGCCTTTACAAAGTTGGTTTAACTTTATGGCTTCCCCAACTTCTCTGTATATGCTTTCTCTGTAAACTACTGGGGATTTTCCTGGGATAAGTCTTTAGCTTAAAATAATTTCATAGTTTTATAATGAACTTCAGTTTCTCTTGTAGCTTCTCTTCTCTTCAACAGAATTGCCCTTCTCTGAGATTTTGCTTCTGGGTAGTGCCGAATTTTCTCCCTTTCCAAGGAGTTCAGTCTTTGCCTCTCTAAGGAATCTAGCTTTCCTACTTCTGAACAATTCCAGAGAATAACATGGCAACTCCCTCTTGTTTATTAACTAAATTGCCAGAGTGCACTATTACCCTTTTACAAATCTACCAGATTGTAATAATGGTAAGCAAAATTAAGGTTTATTATGAAAATGGAGATCCAACTTGTTTTCTCTCCTTTAATACGATTCTCTTTTAAATTGATTGTAAAATTTTCCTTATTCAGAAATATTTTCTTTATGTACTTTTATTTCTCTTACATAAAGGTCATTACTCTATTTTTACATCATCTCATCAACTCTTTTCCAAAATAGCTGAATTCATTATTATGAATGAGAGAAATGTTGGATTAGGCAATTTTTCTTTCATCAAATGCTTAACTATGGAATCATGTATTTCTGTGACAGGCTTATTTTGTTCACATATTGTGCTCAAGATTCACCAATGTTCTTAGATATAAAAGGATTTTCTTCATTTTGAAAGTTAAAAAATATTTTATCATATCAACATGTGACACATTTTTATTACTAACACTCTCCCTCTCTTTTTAGTGTCATGTATTTATGAAAAAGATGGATCATTTACACTGTAAGAATTATCTTTTCATTTTATTCTTTATTTTTCTTTTCATTCTTTGGAAATCACAATTGTTGGGGCTTAGAGCTTATTCCTGGATATGTGCTCAGAGATTACTCCTGGTAGGCTTGAGCATGTATGATTCTGAGGATTGAAATCAAGTCAATTACATGCAAGGCATGTGTCCTGTCTGCTCTATTGTGTTTCTAGCCCCAAATACAACACTCATACAAATCAATTTTAATAATTCAATTTTATAAATGAGAAAATTGGGGGTACTTAAAGCTTTACAACTCTTGTTCAAAAACCAAAAGTGATTCTATCAGAGTGAAAATTCAATTGTAGGCCACATCAGGAAGGCATTTCTAATAATGACACTAGATATGAATTACTAATTATTCTCAAAACTTACACACATAAGAATAACTGGATTGGTCAATTGGCAATCCCCATAACCAACTTCTGAATAATACATGTAAGGTGGGTCAATACAAATATCTTTATAATGAGATCTCAGGAAGTAGTAATCGCAACTGCTGCCATCCAAACTAAACACACTCAAAAAAAATTGTGAAGTATGTGTGATTCATTCATGCACCTTCATGGTGGTATAAATATATTTTAAAAGTACATTAAGGTTTATGTGACTGGACTTCTCAACACTGGTTTGAGCATAGAACTAGCCATTCCATACTATTTATCATTGAAAACTGTGAGAAAATAACATGATGGTTAAAGGCTTAGTATTATATAAAGACCAGGCTCTTTTTTATGATTCTTTTACCAATTAGCAATAAAACACTATTTTGCTTAATTTTATGATTCAATTCTCTGACCTATAAAATGGTAAAGTGATAGTATTCATTATAGTAGTGTTATTAGAATGAAACAAAATTATATATAAAACACCTGGTAAGTATTTTAATTATTTTAGTGAGGTTTTAGAGGTTTGTTTTGAATTAATTATCTCTATTTTACTAGTCTTTATCTTATCCTTGCTAGTCTCCCTTGAGATCTATTTTCTTTTATCATTAGTTTACAGTAGTGCAAAGGTTTTGAGTTTTGCAAACACTGTCCTTGAGGGTACTAAAATTATTTGTATACATTATAATTTTCTATAGTAGATTTGGCTGTAGCTTTGAAGAGGCTTTGGAGTTCATTTGCAGGAAAAACAAAATAATTCCTCGTATGCATCTTGAACTGTAATTTTTTTGTTGTTTATGTGGTGGTGGTTGTTTTGGGGCCACACTCAGAGGCGCTCAGACATTACTCCTGCCTCTGTGCTCAGAGACCTGGCTTGGGGAGCATATAGGATGCCGGGGATCTAAGTCCAAACTGGGTCAGCAGCGTGCAAGGCAAATGCCCTACCAATGTGTTACCACTCTGGCCCTTTTAATTGTATGGAGGAACATAGAAAAACATCTTTTAAGGAGCACCTACAGTTTGAAGAAAAGTCTTGCTGACTTCCAGAATCTTTCTTGTCAAAATCTTAAATAAAACATACTGTGTTTGTTTTCTAAACCCAGATTATCAATTTCATTAATTAGTATTTTTAAACACTCTCCTGTGGAAGCATTGACTTTACATGTAATCAAAATAATTTTATAATTATTAACACTTTTTTGCTGCTGGGAGTTTTGCCCTGATAACTGCTGTCCTTACCACTTTAATAAAATGAAGCACAATTTTTTTCTTTCACTTTGGTACATTCAGGGTTCTCTGAATTGGGGCTGCACTGCCCTCTGGAGGACAGTACTCATCATAGCACATGTATTGCAAGAGAAAATCTTAACACACTTCCATAAAATCAAGAATGTGCAATTCATGCAATGGTTGCAGAATACAATGGCAAATTTAACTAATAATACTTTATGATATTCCAATTTTATTTATTTGTCAGTCAAGTCAAAACATTTTAACTTCATTTTACAAATGACCAGAGGCTTTTATATCATTATGATTTCAAATAATTGTGTCCCTTTTTTGGTTGACTTATAAATTTAGAGGACAGTATTTTTCACATCTCATATTAGCAATTCAAAATTTGTTATATGCATATTTGACTGCTAATAATTTTTACTCTTATTTAGGATATACTGGGAATTTACTCTTTAAAGCATGTGTATTTTTATTTATTTAACATAAATTTTCAGAAATAGTCAACGATTACATATTTATATATATGTTCATGATTTCCTGTTTTATAAAACATAAGTTGTCAAATTTTGTCTATAAATATACTACCTGATAAATTGATATCAACAAAAGAAAAATGAAACAATATTCTAATAAAATCTTAATAAAATCCTAATAAAATCTTCCTGAAACTTTCAGTTTTGTTTTTATAAAATGGTTAAATGCTAAAAATAATATCTAAAGAAATATTAAAAATATTCTGTGATGTATAAAAGAAAAATGTAAAATAATATTTTAGTCACAAGTTTATATAGATCAAAAGGAGCATAGACAATGTGCTAGGAAAGAACTAGAGATTAGATGCCTGTCCTGGGGCCAGAGAGATAGCATGGAGGTAGGGCATTTGACTTGCATGAAAAGGACAATGGTTCAAATCCCAGCATCCCATATGGTCCCCAAGCCTGCCAGGAGCAATTTCTGAGAGTAGAGCCAGGAGTAACCCCTGAGCCCTGCTAGGTATGACCCAAAAACCAAAAACCAAAAAAAAAAAAAAAAAGATTCCTGTCCTGCTGAGCATTGCCAGGAGCATGAATACAGGGACATGAGCAGAGGCCCGGAAATCTACCACTCCATATACACCCAGAAAAAATAATAGCTCCCTTCCCAAATGATAATAAGTTAAGTATCAAAGTATCATTATGGTGATTGTGATTTTTTTCCCCACAAAATCTTTTCTCATATATTTTCACTGTGAATTTATTTTTATGGCAGCATTTTATAAACTTTAATCTCTCTTTGACTATGCAAATGCTTTAATATTTGTCCTAGTAATTTTGACCTAATATTAATGCATGTATCTATAAATAACAATAGCTTGAATTATTCTAGCTTTATATCTGACTTATTTAATAATGTTTTATGTTCTCAGGGTGGGAGAAATAGTACAGAGGGTAGATTATTTACCTTGCAAGCAGCTGACTCAGGTTTGAACCCTAGAATCCTATATGGTCCCCTGAGCCTACCAGGAGTAATACTTGAGCACAGAGTCAGAAGTAACCACTGAGCACTGCTGGGTAAGGCCCCAAAATGCAAACAAAACCTAAACAAACAAACAAAATCCAATAAACAATGTATTATGTTCTCATATTCCAAAGAGTTTTCTAACTATATTCAATAATTTCATTTAAAGTTTAAAGTAAGATTTTGATGTTATTTATTTATTTTTTATGATGGTTCAAGAATTAAATCCAGTTCCTTACACATATAAGTGGTTTACCCTGAGCATAGTCCAACTGATCTATGCTCAATTTTAAATTCAATTTAAAAGTTTGAAGTTGTTAAAGCACTTGTAATATAGTACTATTTACTTACAAATGCATGTATATGGTATATGGCTAATTTGCTGATCATTCACTATAATAGAAATATTGTACTTATGACGATCATTATGCCACAAAAATAGTTTTAGAGATCATCCATGAATATTTTTACATAGAAGATTCAAATTTAATTGCAGAAGAATATTGAAGCTGCTTGTTTATTTTATAGATTTCTAAAACCAAAATATATAATTTTGCAATTTGATGATAGTGAAACTTTCATACAATTAAAGAGTTCAATTTGCATATACATATATGCACTTTAACCTCTTGGCTATATACTTACTGTCTATAGCTACACCGAAAACAAATACAGGTTAATTGTATTGAAAATAATTTGGCAAACTCCTATATAGGGGTTTACAGGTATGTGTTTTAAAACTAGGCATATAAAATATTTTTATGTTCTTAGTTTTTCACTCTTCTTTTACACACACAGTACAATTAAATACTGCTAAAGTCAAGTACTTGTAATAGCAGATTTGTTTTTCGGGGGCCGGAATGGTGGCGCAGTAGTAGGGTGTTTGCCTTACACACAGCTGACTTAGGATGGGCCTCGGTTCGATCCCCAGCATCCCAAAAGGTCCCCCAAGTCAGGAGCGATTTCTGAGCTCAGAATCAGGAGTAACCCTTGAGAGTCACTGGGTGTAGCCCAAAACGAAAAAAAAAAAAACACACAAAACAAAACAAAAAAAGGTTGTGTTTTTTTTTTTTTAACCACAGTAAAATTCCATTGTTAATAAGACAAATCTGGGCTAGAGATATAGTACAGGGTTAAGGCACTTGCCTTACATTATTTATTCTGGGTTCCTGGCACCATATATGGTCCGCCAAGCATTTCCAGTAGAAATCTCTGAGGATAACTATTGTGGCCAGTCCCCAACTACAAAAGTCAACCCCTGGAAAAAAAATTTAAGAAGAACATTTCAACAGGTAGTTATGGGAGAAAAGGTAACTTTAATATCAACAAGGGGAAATGAATGGAAGTAAGTTTATGTGACCTTTGTTTTCAAAATAAGATTGGAATATAGATGTCTAAGTGCTTCATTAAACAACACACTATTCTTCAGTCCCAATATTTGGGGACCTTCAAATTGATCAGTGCTTTTAAAAAGATTTTCTTAGAACTAGTTATTATAATATGGAGGACTATTGTATAACCATCACTCACTGGAATTATCTATCTCTTAAGCTAATGATCTTTAGCATCTGCATTAATGGCACTTTAGAGGGAGTATGATCCACTAATGCATTTTGCAGATGAAATGAAGATAGGAGTGTATATATATGTCAGTTCAAAAGGAAATGCTTTCTATTGACCTTGAGAGTTTAACATAATAAAGTTGGTAGAAAAAAATGAAGATAAAATAAACTACAAAGCATGAAAACTAGCACACACGCAGATTATTGAAATATTTACTTAAGCATATACTAGAAAATAATAATCTAGGAATATATATTCAAAATGTTACTATTTTATAACAATAAGTAAAAGAATAATGCGTAGTTTAAATGTCATTAATTTAAACTAACTACATAATTGTTTTGATTGAAACAAGCAATTAAGAGAAAACATTTTAATATAATTGATAAACTGAAGTTTTTATTACTTTGAAATAATTAAATTGAATTAACCTCAGACTAAATTTCTTCTTTTTTTTTCTAATTGGTTTCCAGAATTTTTACCACCTCTTACAATTAACAGTTTCTTGAACAAAGTGCACTAAGAAGAATAACAGCTACATGCAAGACAATAAAGTTGAAATCTGATCCCAAGCCATTTCTAAAATTAACTCAAAATGGATTAAAGATCTTATTGTAAGTCTGTAAGATTCCAAACTGTACCATTATTGGAAGAGGTCATAAGGAAAAATTTAATGGCATTTTGGATATGATACTAAAACATAGAAAACAAATGAAAACTAAATTTTTATTTTCTCAATAATAAAAACTTCTTGGAAATTTCAACAGGCCAAACCCTCCATATATCCTGAATCTTTGCTTGTTTCATACCCACCAAGTAAGATTAGTTTCCACTCTCCACACTGACCTCAAAAACTTCATAGGACCCAAGATTCCTGAACCTCTGCTTCTCATTAATTTTTATGCTGTCCATATGCATACTTCCTATCATTGGGAAATCACAGGCAGGAAGCAAAAGAATAATTCTTATGAGAGTCCCAGGGGAGAATTAAAACAGAGAGATTTGTCCTCGGTAAAAGAGTACAGGGAACTGTATATAAAGGCCCATTGAGTTCAATGAGAGTAAACAATAACATAGAAGGTTCACTCTTCAGAACTTGTGCCAAAAAGTTCAGTAATTCCTCCTCAATGACTTTAATGACACTATGATGAGGATATTTAATGAGCTCAAAGAAATAATGGTTCACATAGTTGGCAAAGAACAAAAAAGTCTGAGAGCCAAAATGAAAAAAAGCACAAGCAGAAATGAGAAGTATAGTAGTTAATATTAAACAATACCAAAGAGAGAGCAATAAGAAAAATGTCTGTGATAGAGGCAGGAGAGGGAAGGAGGAACTGTGGACATTTATGCAGGAAATGTGCATTAGTGAAGGAATGGGTGTTGGAATATTGTAGAATTGAAACTCAATCGTGAACAACTTTGAAACTATTTTCATGGTGAGTCAATTAAAAATAATTAGGGGCCGAAGGAATAGGGCACTGGTAGGGTGTTTGCCTTGCATATGACTGACCCAGGACAGACCTTGGTTCAATCCCCGGCATCCCATATGGTCCCCAAGCCAGGAGCGATATTTCTGAGTACATAGCCAGGAGTAAACCCTGAGCATCACCCAAAAACAAAAATAAAAAAAATAAATGAATAAGAATTATTAATTAAAAGAAAGGGACAAGGGGCCCGGGAGATAGCATGGAGGTAAGGCGTTTGCCTTACATGCAAAAGGTCATCGGTTAGAATCCCGGTGCCCCATATGGTCCCCCGTGCCTGCCAGGAGCAATTTCTGAGCATGGAGCCAGGAGTAACCCCTGAGCACTGCCGGGTGTGACCCAAAAAACAAAAAAACAAAAAACAAAAAACAAAAAAAAAAAGAAAGGGACAATAAAAATTAAAGCTATTGTTTCACAAATTCTAAATAAAATTCCAAGAAGCAAAATAATTGCAGCAGAGTAAAAGATTAATTAAGGAACTCCAAAATGAGAAGGAGGATACTACTAGAAAAAAAACGTAAAATGGGAGAGAGTGTGAAAATAAATAAGCAGTACTCTAGACAGCTATGGGATGAGTTCAAGAAGATTGATAGGAAGAATCATTAGAGTCTCTGAAGAATAGGAAAGAAAACTTGATAGTTAAAAATTTATATATCCGAATTTACCAGAATTGATTATTATAGACACCAAGATTTAAGAAACCAAAGGTTCCCAGTGAAAATAGATTTAACTAGGAAAACTTTCAGGTGCTGTGTGCTCAATATAACAAAATCCAAAGGTAGAGTCAGAATATTGAAAGTAGCAGGATCAAAAAGGAACTTATATACAAATGAAGCT
>PVKC010044115.1:0-11646 GCA_004027635.1 Crocidura indochinensis | reverse complement strand
ACCGAGTTACCTGATTTTCATGGCAGAGTTCTGATTTTCACCCTTGGCACACCCTTGCTATTTAGAAGCACAGAACAGTTAATGACTTCTTAATAAAAAAAAAAAAAAGAAAATACAGTCAGACTGTTATTTCACATACTGAATTTTCATTACTGGAGTAACTTGGAATACAAATCTCAGCTTCTCATTTTTATTTATTCGTTTTTACAAATAAAAATGCAATGTGCATAATGTGCCAGGAATTGTCCATGGCCTTGGAGAAATGGAAGAAATAAAAGTTTTGGAACTCGGTAGACTTGGGCCTCCAAAGCATGCTCAGAAAGCCTACAGACCTCTCTATTATTATCTATTGATCAGATTGGTGGTTCAAAGTGAGGACTGATGATGCATATTTCTTGGGTGTGTGGTACTCAGGATTACCTGGACTAGTCTGATGATGTGTAGGGTATCACCAGAGTGACATCTAGTAATTCATTGGAGCCTCCAGGACTGCACCAATAGTGCACAAATAAATAGATAGTATGGTTCTGTGGATGGAAGTAGAATTGGCCTCATGTAAGATATGTTCCTTAATTCTTTTTTTTTTGTTTGTTTTTGTTTTTGGATCACACCTGGCAGCACTCAGGGGTTACTCTTGGCTCCACATTCAGAAATCTCTCTTGGCAGGTTCGAGGGACCATATGGGATGCTGGGTATTCAAACCAATGACCTTCTGCATGAAAGGCAAACGCCTTATCTCCATGCTATCTCTCCGGCCCCACTCCTTAACTCTTAAATTATCTCTTTAACCCAAACTTCTGGAACATTTTAAGTAGAGATTTACTCATAAAAAATTAAATATATAAATAAAATTTAGCGAGACATATTCCCTGAGCATGATTATGGTCAGTGATATCTTACGGACTTTTGAGAAAACATGTTTCAGGATTTAAAAAATAAAGTTCAATGTTTCTGTCTTCCAATTGCCAAATTTAAAACTAATTTCATTTTATGTCTTCTTCAGGTAATATTAAGAAGCCTACAGATGAAATGTCCTGGCCAGTGATTGTAGCGGCTTTACTCTTTTTCTGTATGGCAGTCTTTGGTGTTGGAGTGAGAAAATGGTGTCAATACCAAAAAGAAATGTGAGTTTTATCTAGACCAATCTGTAAGGATGGGTTTCTTTTCCAACATAAAATATCTACTTAACACTTTAAGTATTATTCTTAAATGGAGTTTCTCTCTTATTAACTGAAGTAAGATACAAAGAAGCTTAGAGAAGTTTCCAGTTATCTTAGCGACACACAGTAGGAATTTGATTCAATACTTCTAGCTCAGTGCCCAGGCTCAGCATATACATCACAATAGCCCCCCTTAATATTCACTGGATGAAACAAGTCAGTGGGCATAAATTGAGAACTAAGACTCGCATCACCTCAAAACTAAAACTGAATTTTCCTTTCATCTTTATTATTTTTCTATTCTCATGCATCTCTGAACAGCCAGCTGGGCCATGATGGTCAAGTGTGAAATTGAGTGCAAAAAGTTATTTTTAAAGAAATTTCCAGTTTTATTTCAACAAAATGGGCTTTCATTGCCCTTTTCCTCTTTCCCCACAGGGGATAGAAAGTAAGTAGGTTCTTATCTCTGTCCTTTTTGTATTCACACAGAAACATTTTCTAAAAAAATATTCCACTTGGTTTAGGAATCTGAAATGGGGTATAAAGTTAAGCCTCATTTCTCTGACTTGGAAAGATCTAGCGTAGATCATGAATAGAAGAGACAGTTGTAATACATGATTTTCCCCAAGTCTTCCATCTACTTTCTCAGGTATCATTAATACTGTGTCACATCTTCTGCTTAGAGTGTCATTAAGGGGTCTCTAACTATATTCAGAAAGATTTTCTTAGCGATCAAGCACTAGAGAGACAGAAGCAGACTGATGGAAAAGAGGCAAATGAGAATAAGGGAGCACTGAAGGAGGGAAGCGGACACTTGTGAAGGAATTGTTGTTGAACTATTATATGCCTGAAATCAAATCATGATTGATTAACTTCTTAATTTCTAAATTTTAAATGAAAGTACTAAGTGATAGTCAGAAATTCTGAGATTCTCAGGGCCAGAGTGATAGCTAGTGGAAGGTCATTTGCCTTGTATAATGCTGACCCAGGACGAACCTGGGTTTGATTCCCAGCATCTCATATGGTCTCTGAAGTCTACCAGGAACAATTCTGAGCACAGACCCAGGAGTAAACTTGGAGTGGGTGTGGCCCCCCAAACAAACAAATAAAAAGAAATTATGAAATTCTTGTCCAAGAACTACACTGTTTTCACCATATGGCCTTAACAAATATTTCTGGGGGAAATAAAATTTTCCTCAAATTTTCATTTTAGGGGACGTCAGGCATTAATTAGTGGTTATTTCCACTGATTAATTGGTTTTGTTTTTTGTTTGTGTGTTTTTTGATTTTTGGGTCACACCCAGCAATGCTCAGGGGTTACTCCTGGCTCTGCACTCAGAAATCACCCCTGGAATGCTTGGGGGATCATATGATTGGCCACATGCAGGGCAAATGCGCTACCACTGTGCTATCACTCTGGCCCCTAATTATTTGTTTTTAAGTTGTTCTAATAGTGCTCTGCATCAAACCTGAGGCCTGCAGGCATAAACTCCAGTCCTTGAAGCAATGTCCCTGACATCCCATCTACTGTTTTTTTCATATACATTAAGTATCCATTGACATATAAAAAACAGCTTAGCAGTCTTTATGGATTTTTATACTAAATGATAAAACTGAAATCATAAAATCTGAATTGATCTTTGTTGTTTTCCATTCAGATATCTGTGCTCTAGAGATGATAAATATATCCATTCTGTGATATGTAAAATTTAAGGTGCTTATAGATTGATGAAAAAAGAATTGGAGGTACTTGTGTTATAGACAAATATACTTACAGATATATTTCTGTTTGCTGATATAAATATATTTGGAACATAAACGTAGCTAAATCCCACACTCAACTATATAGTTAAAACCTTTCAGACAAAGAAATTGGTATAATACCACAGACAAAAGCTTTATGTGATGATAACTTTAGAAAGTCATCTGATTCAAATAGAAGGATTCTGATATTATCTGTCTAGAACCAGCCAACTTTGGACTCCGAAGAATTTTACTTCCCACCTCTACCAATTTGCCCACAATACACTGTGAGTGTGTGGGTGAAGATAGGACATAAGTTGGGAAGGCACTGCTATAGCAGCTTCAGTTCTTGGTTCCAGAATTTTGTCTCTGGAGAAATGTTTGATTCACATAAGTAATGTACTTTTTAAAAATTAATTAGTAGTTGTTTTGGAGAGCATAGGTTCTGATTAAAAGACCTGGCTCTAGTTCTCTGGGAAATAGTGACAATATTTCATTAAGCTGTAAAATAAATAATATTATGATTAAATTGAAAACTATGACCTGGAATACTATGTTAATATTAATGATAGTATTGTCTTGGCTAACTGACTGATAGAGCTAATAAGCAGAAAGTGATTTCTGGGAAAAAGAAAGGGGGAAAAAATCATTGTGGCATGTCTCCTCCTTTGTGATCTACTTTTAAAAACAAATGGAATGTTTTTCCTTAAAAAAATTCTTCAGTGTCAGAGAGATATTACAGTAGATAAGAAACATGTCCTGCACATAACTGACCCAGATTCAATCTCCTGGCACTGATATGGTCTTTGAGTGAAGAGTTGGGAGGAATTCCTAAACATAACTAGGTGTGGCCAAAAATAGACAAACGATTTTCAATTAAAGCCTCCCTTTCTTAGCATTAAAAAAGCAATGTTTTGTTCCTAGTATGGAAAGACCTCCACCCTTCAAGCCACCTCCACCTCCCATCAAGTACACCTGCATTCAAGAATCCATTGGAGGTGACCTGCCTTGTCATGAAATGGAACCCCTCTGAGACTTTTCTGTACTGCAAAACTACTCAAATTATATTGTAGATCTTGTGCTTTATTAATCCTCAAGCCACAACTGCAGAGAAAATGACTCAGAAGTAAATGACCTGCTTTTCCAGAAATCCAACTCTCATCTGCATCTGTTTGAAATTTAAACAAGACTGCAAGAGTATGTCATTCTCACACCCAATGCAAACTGTAGGGATTTTCTTGCTTATGTAAGAAGTGCAAAGTAGGTTGCTGCCATTAAAAAAAAGAAGAAGAAGAAATCTTGTAGTGTTTTATTTTTCATTTTAATTAATGGATTGGGGTGACAACATTAAGCATATGTCTATGGCAGATCCTCTTCTCTCTGGCCATCTGCCAACATTCTAAGTTGGTTGCCAAAATTATAATAATCTTGGAGGTTGATTGCTTTCTTTGGGAAAATTACAGGAAGAAGAAAATGCAAATTTTCTCGCAAGAGATCCAAATAATGTGAAAGTGCAACTAGTCTTGACTAAAATGTCAATGGAGGTAAACAGATAATCTTGCATAAATCCCCCAGTTCCAATTCTCCTTCACTCTTCTCTATCATCCATCATGTTACATGAGACATCATGTACCATGGGAAGGGTGGGGGGAGTTTTCAGAGGAATAACTAGTCAGCACCAGAGCACCAAGTAGTCTAGCAGAAATAACTAGTAGAGAACTTCTCACACGACTTTAGATTATATGAATAAGATAGGCCTCATACTCTGCTTTCTCTCTTTCTCTATCTCTCTCTATCTCACTCTCTTTCTCTCTCTCTGTTGTAACAGACTTCATAGAGTATATTAAGTCTTTATCAAAGCAAAAGGAGCAGGTGAGATTATATGCCTAAAACTCAACCATCATTAACTTTGTAAATCATAGTTCTATTGAATTTTAAAAATCTTTTAATAAAAAAGGATAGAGATTTAATTAATTAATGTCAACAGGCTGAAATTAGGTAAACACCTCAAATTGCAGTAGAAACAAGGGCATAGATCATTAAATATGTAAATTTCTAGTAAAATTGACAAGAGAATGGAATTTCCCTATCTGTCATGCAGCAACAAGTAAATCATGGAAAGGATACATCATGGGAGTTCGAGGAGGCTCTGTGCCTAGAAATTTTTGTTCTTAGTACATTCTGTTTAAGTTAATAATTGTTTCTGTGGCCCTAATCTGTCCTTGCCTAGGCAACCAGGTCAGTCTGTCTCTTCTGTTCTTAGCAGCTTTATGATTTATGACTCATTCATCTCTGCCCAGTTTCTAGAATGGGACACATAGAGGATCGGCCTCTCATTTTTACCTTGTTAGCTACCTAAATTTCCTCTTCCAGGGTGATAGTTTTTAGATCAACAATAATCAAATTAAGTATTTCTTAAGCAAAATGTAACTAAATCAAAGAGTAAATGGCAATCGAAACTGCAATTTAAACTTTACCCTTATATGTGGTTGTTTCTATGAGAGAGACAGAGAGAAAAAGACAGAGAGAGAGACATAGAGAGACAGAGAGTCAGGAAAGTAAACATATCCTAACTCTGCTCCAACTCACTTAATTCTCATTATGTTTTTTTCCATCTGGGGACTTCCCTATTCATTTAATGTGCCTGTTTGATCTGTCTTGGAACAATAAAGAGACTAAAATAAGACTACCATTCATGAATTGCCAATATTTTTCAAGTAATTTGAACAAAACTTATAGATTGTCTAGAGAAAAAACTCCTTAATTAAGACCTGCTGATACTCATACTCAGCAATAGCTAATGTGTAAATCAATTACAGTTGCCCTTTGACTCCTGAATCTTCCCACACATAAGCAAATTCTGTATGCACTGTTATCTCAAAAGGAACAGTTCATTCATTTGCAGACTACTTATTCCTGCCAGCACCTGCAAATAACTTGTAGAGTTCAAAACAAAAGCACAGGGTTGAAGAGTGCTCAAAGGACTAGAAGTCGTGCTTTGCCTATGGGATCCCAGATTTGATATATCACAAGGAGTGACTCTCAAATAATAAATCAGAAGTAGCCTGTGACCATTCAAAAACAATAAAAAGTAAATTATAAGATACATTAGAACTCTTTTTCTCTATCAATTAAGTCAGCATTTTTGTAGTATGGGACATAGGCATCAGTAGATCATATGATTGAAGTGTTTAATATTAATAACTGCTAAACAAGGGCCAGAGATATAGTACAGGGGTTAAGGCTCTTGCCTTGCATCCCTCAACCCTCGTTTGAGCCTGGCAAACTTATGGTCCCCTGAGTACTTCAGAGTTTATTCTTGAGCATAAAGCCAGGAATCACTGTGACCCAACTTCCTAACATCCTCCTCAAAAGAACTGCTAAACAAACTGATGAGAAGATAGTCATATATCTAAAGAGTGAACTTTGGGGCAGAGAACCTATGTTTGGTTCTTAACACCACACTTCCCCCTAGCACCAAATAGTCCTGGTCAATACTGCATTTGTGTAAATATTGAATCTACATGTCAATACAGTTAGAAATAGCTCTTAGACTTCTTGAATCCTTGTGAATCCCAAATAAAAGTGTCTGTTGGAGCATAAACTTTCCTTCTCATTGAATTGTAATTGTTTAAATTTTGTGTTGTACAGTCTCAAAGATGATCCTTAGCTTTTTTCCATTATTCTTCATACCTATATATTTTCCCCTCTGTTCATACCTATATATTTTTCCTTCAAACACTGATTTCACTTGCAAACATGAATAACCAGAAAGGATTTTCATAGGTGAGTGGGGTGTAAAATTGAAAGAGGTATTCACACTTTGGGTAATGTCATTACATAATCTTGAGAGTAACTGTTCTCGTGTCTGGAAGGACTAATATGATATTACAGACATGACCAGTAAAACTTTCAGGGGTAGATTCTAAAATATAGAGTTATTCTTCCTTTCATCACTCCCACTAGAGGAAATCAGTAACCATGCTTATGATACCATATCAACAGTTCTGTTTTTGAGTTTCATTCTGTGAGGGAAAATAAAACCCCAGAAACTTCCTATCAGCCAACATGGAAATGAGCCATCTCAGAAGCATATCCTCCAATCCCTAAGAAAGTCTTCCAATCATTGCAACCTCAGTTGACCTCTTTCTTTTGAATCACATGAGATCCAGAGCCACCTCTTTGAGAATCTTCTGAATTCTTGACACACATACACTAAGTGAATACTAAGTACTTGATTAATAGAGGTAAGTTTGGGGTATCATTTATTGAACAATAATAACTAATGCAGCCCAGTAGTGGGAAAATATACTAATATTTGCTGGCTTTATCTGCCATCAATTTCCAATTAGTTCTCAGTATACATAACATACATGCATACATGAGAAGAAACAACATAGAAGCACTTTCATTACTCCTTTAGAAAGCACAGTGTGTCGTATATCATTGTTGCTCATAGTTATTTACTTTCATACATCAAGTTCATCATGAGCACCGCTGGACTTTAGATGTGACCATGTAATTTGCTTTGAACAATAAAGTATTATGGCATGACTTATCCTTGTTTAGAGAGGTACTTGTATAATAGGATTCTGCTCTTTTGACCTGCCATTATCATTTAAAGAACACTTTCATGCCAAATGAGGAATTTTTCAGTGTGAAATATAACCATGCAGGTTAAATCCAATCTACATGAATTAATCTCCAACTATCTCACAGGATAATAATAAATCAGTTATATGTCACTAAATTGTGTAACTACTACATAGAAGTATTGCAGGAACATTTATCCTATACATGTAAGTCTAAAAGGAGTCCCACATCAATTAATGTGCAAGCACCTAAGATAAGTGACAAAATGTATGTCTTTAAAAATGTTTTCTTTTTGATTCAGTCTATTTTTGATTTAACCAAAAAAGCATCTGTTGGCTTAACCAAATTTAATTTATATTATATGTCTTCAAATCTGTAAAAATAATTGACCAAAATGGAAATTAGAGCTCATATTGCAAATAGTTAGAGGCTCTCTGAAATTGCCTTGTCCAAATTTACATAATTGTAAATTAAATAGCCAAAATGACAACCTCGCTCCTTCCCTATTTTTTAATCCAGAGTATGATAATCTCAATAAGATGGTGATTTTTAAGGTATATTTACTCCCCCCAAAGCCTTTTTATTTTCCAGAGGAGAAGAGAGATTAAACCCAGCTGTGCTCAGTGCTTAATCCTGGCTTTGTGTCAGATTTAGGGAACTATATGAGGTGGCAGGGTTCAAACCCAATTCAGCTGCATGCAAGGCAAATGCATGCTAGACTATCTCTCTGGCCCAATCTCTCTGTCTTATCTCAAGATTGTGGTATTTAATTGCTTTAATGCTTTTCTATATGTCAGAATGTTTTGTGTTTTGTGTTAAAGAAATACATATTTTTGGCCTCCCCCAAAGCCCAGAACCATGCCCCTGACACTCAACCAATAAGGCCAAAACTGTTTACTGAGAGTAAATATATGTGGTATCCTTTTAAGCCTTTAGACCAACAATGCTAGGGGCCACAGGGGACACACATATTGAGGCTTCTTTAACTACTCTAAGGGGTTACTGGGGCTGGAGGGCATATAGTGTCAGGGGTTGAACTCTGGGGCCTTGTAAATACAAAACATGCATTAAACCTGAGCTAGGCCCAGTAAATAATGATTTTTAATGCTCAGGTAGTTTTTATAGAAATAAAGTAGAAATAAACAACCCATAATAGTGAATTAACCAAGAAAGTGTGAAAAATGACTAGGAAGTTAAATGAGGTGGAAAAAATTAATTAAGAGCAGAAGCTGGGAAGGTTTTGAGACAATGCAAGGAGCAATAAATGCCTCACACACTGTAAGCAAAGGAAGTTGATTTCAGTGGCTTTGGCTTGACTCTGCAGAGGAAGTCAACTGAAATATAGAAAATTATTTTTCTGAAGACTGGCATATATAACCTAATTGAGTGTTTGACACCAGCCATGATGATAATTTCAACGAGCTGAAATTTGAATGTCCTATGGAATGCTGAATAAAAATTATCACCATAGTAAAAAAAAAAAAAGGCTAATTTTTCAGTCTGACACACATGGAGAAGTAGTGAAAACATGCAGTTTTATTTCCCAGGTACTGCAAAGGGATCTTTGGATTATGTGGTTACTAACAAGGCTCCATGCTCAAGTTGAGAAGGCCTGATCCAAAAAATGCAGGAAAAATGACTGTAGACAAGGTAAGGCCAGTTAATAATTATGAAATCACTCTTAAATCCTGTCTAGTGTTTCTGTGATAAGTCTAGACAATAGCTGAGTGTGAATACTAGAATAAGAACACATGTTTCTGATTTTTCTCCCCATCAACTTCTTCATACCTTTCTAGCATGTTACATTTTTTTTTTGCCTGATCTATCACTTAGATTTCTTAAGTTTGCTCAAAGTTCCTGTAGTACTACAATTATAAAGAAGAATGCTGCAGGGGATCAAAAGAAAGATTAATAAACTCAAGAGCTTAAGACAAAGAAAATATTGATGATCCTACATCCAGATACCCTTTAAAAATGTCAGGAATGTGAACACATTTACTGTGTGTCCTGCCAGATGCTTCCTCATTTATTGACCAAAAATTATGCCACAAAATAAAATTGATTTATTTTTATTCACTCAGTATTATGCCATGCAACTATCACAAGAAGATACCCAAAAGTGCCCAGAAGGTAAATTAGAGTAGGTGAAATAAGAGTTAGATAAATTACAAAGAGAAATGTTATGGTTGACAAGAACAATATATAGGAGCTGAATCTATTCTGTACTTTCTTTAAGACACAAAATTATGTTAATGTTGAAAGGAGAGAAAAAAATGAGATTTGAGTATTTCGTCTGTGTAAAATCATTTTTGCACAGTAATTTGATATCTAATTTAATGTTTCCAGGTAATTAGGTTTTATTGTAATATCTTTATACATAATGTTGTTTCATTGACTTAAAGGGATGTCTTAGTGCCTAATAAATTATAATATGACGTATTTATAAAGAAGAATTGATTTTTGTGGATAGCTAAAGAAAAGCATGATGAACATGAAAAACATGATGAGTAACTCTATGGATGAACAAAATTTTATACATTTCCCTTGTAAGAACTGCTATAAAAAGCATAAGAAGCCTCCATATCATCCTTAATGAGGCAAATATCATTTCAACAAATAAATACAGCACAATGCTATGTACTATTACATATGCTGTTGTTAAAATGCTATGTAACAACTCATATGAAAATAAAAGCATATACATAGAAGAAGAGAACTGCAGGATTTCATTTTAGAGGCAATGAAACAATGAATAGAGACCAAAGTATTTCAGCAGATATTCAGATATAGGAGACATAATACAAGATCCGGAAATCTTATAAGAATGACACTAGAGATGTAGAAAAGAATAAAAAAAAGCTCTCCCTCTTCTCTGCTGAGCCGGCCTACAAACCAGGACCCGCACCGATAAGATGTCCCCACCCGACCCATGTGTGGTCAATCGAGCTGTGTGATTGGGAACCCAGAGACTTAAAGAACACCAGCCATGTGCTCTGCCTCTTCTCTCCCTCTTCTCTGCTGAGCCGGCCTACAAACCACAAGGACTGTAACCTCTCCAGGATCCGTACCCATACCTTGTAACCCCTGAATTCCATTACTGAACATTGTAAGAAGAAATCTAAACAAAAATAAATAAATAAAAAGGTTCATGGATGGCAAAAAAATTATTTTGCTATAACCATAATAAAGATCATGGCTATTTTCAAAGAAAAAAAAAGGAATGACACTAGAAAGGCAAGGATAGCTTAATAAGAGAAACTCGATATAATTTACCACATAAATAAGACTTAAGAGAAAGAGCATTATATTAATCTCCAGTTTGGCAAAACTCAAGAAATGTTTATAAAAGAAAAAAAAGCCTCTTGGGAAAATGCGTTATTTCTAAACATATATGGCTATAATTATATGTAATGTGCATGTTACATATACATAAAATATGTATGACATGTCTATGTAAATTACTGTTCACTATGTGTGAACATGCACATATAGTATTGTATACATTGCTATATTGTAAAATACTATAACTATTATTATACATACTACATATATATACATATGCTATAATATGTACCATAAATATTGGTGCAACTGGACCATGGAAACATATATGTATATTTATACATAATAAAATAAAAGGTAAGCATTAGTGATTAAAAATTAAAATACTTTAGATCTTTAAGCTAAAAGGCAAAGATAAGTATAAATGAAGAGGAAGTATACATAGAATACATAATGAGGGCTAGAGTGAAAGTATACCACACAGGATGCTTGCCTGGCATGAAGTCAATCCAGGTTCTATCTCAGACACCACATATAGTTCCCTGAGTCTTATCTTAGCAAAGAGCCTGAAGTATGTCCTGAGTACCATCAGGTATGGTCCCAAACCCACAAATAAATAAAGAAATATTTGAAAAACACATTGTGAATAGTAGATGATAAAAACTCTGACAAACTGATAAAAAATATATATAAAATATTGAGGTTGGGGCCCGGGAGATAGCATGGAGGTAAGGCGTTTGCCTTTCATGCAAAAGGTCATCGGTTTGAATCCCGGTGCCCCATATGGTCCCCCTGCCTGCCAGGAGCAATTTCTGAGCATGGAGCCAGGAGTAACCCCTGAGCACTGCCGGGTGTGACCCAAAAAAAA
>PVKC010044114.1:0-11662 GCA_004027635.1 Crocidura indochinensis | reverse complement strand
GATCGAACCGCGGTCCGTCCTAGGTTAGCACAGGTAAGGCAGGCACCTTACCTCCAGCGCCACCGCCCGGCCCCTGGGTTCACATTCTTTTTTTTTTTTTTCTGATCAGAGCTGTTTGTTGAGTTTTATTGGAACGCAGACTTTGTATGCACTAGTTTCATGGCTGGACCCTTTCTTTTCAATCACTAGTTTCATTCTCTGGCCTTTCTACTTCCCACAAAACTTTTTTTTAATAATTTTTTTAATATTTTTTATTAATTATTTTTATTTACTTAAACATCTTGATTACAGATATAATTGTGGTTAGGTTTCAGTCATGTAAAGAACACCCCGCTACCTCAGTGCAACATTCCCACCACCATTGTCCCAAAGCTCACATTCTTAAATCACTAGACAGTGATCAAATTATGGATGTACTATGAGACAAACTAATAAGTATGAGCCAATTCGTACTAAAGTATGAAAGGATTCCCTGTGGGCTGGAGAGATAGTAAAGAGATTAAAGTGCTTGCCATATAAGCAACTGGCCCCAGTTCAAATCTGGCACCATATATGTATCCCTGAGAATACAAAGGGTTAGTCCTAAGCACAAAGCTAGGAGTAGCCCCTAAGCAATACTGGTCGTTACCAAAAGTTAATTTTTTCCTTTCCTACACTCTTCTCCATTTATCATAATATATATGTTATTGTAAAGAAGCAGCTTGATAGGAGTTATGACTTCAATTTGGGGTGACATTTTAGTCTGTATGAAATGAAAAAATGTTAACCTTCAATGTAGAAAAGATGTGATTCTGGCCTGGAAATCCAGGGAAGTCATGCAGAGAGGAGATACCATGGACTTCTGGAGGAATTCTTTGTCTTACATCTAGCATTATGCATTCCTTTGGGTACTCCCAGACTCAGGAATACTTTGGAACCCTAGAAAATGCTATAGCACTGTGTTTTCATATCAGTGCTAATCTATTATGGGTTGTCATTTAAAATATAGGATACCCATTTAAATTATATTTTTCTTACAAACACAAGTGCTTTGTTAGTTAAATCACGATCCCTATAATATTCGTGCTATGCAGATTATTGTTTTTCAGAAAAGCAGACCTACTCTTTGATCAGGGTTACTGCCACTGTAGTGTAAGACCATCAAGTTAGTCCCCAGAAATAGAAGAAGAAATTCTCCTCTTTCAGGTGGAATTATTTTTTGGCCTCTCTTGAAATTAGTGACTTGAGTCAGTGAAGCCATTTTTCCAATGTTTCAGACTCCTTTTTTCTCTTTCTGGTAAGCACTGTGATTTGCAATATTTTTAATGATAAGGTTTCATGCATATACCTTGTAAACACCAGGGCCAGAGCCATAGCACAGCAGTAGGGTGTTCGCCTTGCATGCAGCTGACCCAGGACGAACCGGAGTTCAATCCCAGCATCCATATGGTCCCCTGAGCCAGTAGTGATTTCTAAGCATATAGCCAGAAGTAACTGCTGAGTGGCACCAGGTGTGGCCCAAAAACATAAATAAATAAATAAATAAATAAATAAATAAATAAATAAACACCAAACCATCCACCAGAGTATATGCTTCCTTCTACCACTGTCTTTCATGACTACCCCTAGGTCCCAACTGCATTCTATCCCCTTCCTTGCTAAGCTCATCTTAGTCTTTGGCTATTTATTAGTCCCTTTCTGTTTCCAAGTATGAGAAGATCATTATGTGTCTGTCTCTCTCCTTTGGACTCATTTCACTATGCATAGTATTCTCCAGATCCATCCATGTAGCAACAAACTATATGAGTTTATCATTTCTTACAGCCAAGTTGTATTCCACTATGTATGAAACTGTCCTTGGGACACTTGGGTTGTTTCTAGATCTTGACTATTGTGACTAGTGCTGCAACAAACATAGGAGCATCAATATCTTTTTGGAACAGAGTTTTTGGGCCACTTGAGTCAAATCCAAGGAAACTATCTTGCTGTATAAAGTAAAATATGAGATGGTAGACCTGGTCATAAGTCACTACAAAGACTGGACCATCCTGGTGTCACTGGATTTAGTACATCTGAGAATCGTTATTTCTCTTTTGTCCTCAGTTCCTACTCCTGATATCTCAGGTGCCATAATTAGTTCAGGGGTGGCTAGGAATGTGTGATGGGAACAAAGCTGAATTATTAATCCATTCTGCAGTTATTTTTTTGAAAACAGACCATCAACTAGATATGGTTCTAATCCACAGATTAGCAACATTTAACAATGATAGTAAATACTTTAGGCTTAACAGATAATGAAGTCACCATAATGTTCTGTATTTTTTGTTGCTTTTCTTTCTTTCTTTTTTTTTTTTTTTACAACTCTTTAAACATCTTAACACCTTAAAAGTCTTAAAAATACAATTCTTAGAGACTGGATCTGTCTGCTAGTGGTAGTTGGCTCCTAGGTTCTGTTTTAGGTGCTGAAGTTTGCTTGGGTGTGAGATAGTCCAGACAAGAGCATCAGACCACTATAAGTTAGAGGCAGGAAACACTGTGAAACATTGACTGGAGTTCTGGGAGCCAATGAAGTGGTACAGCTCTGCCCTATTATATATGTATATATATACATATATATGCATACATATATGTTATATATATATATAATCAGGAGTTTTCCCTGAGCACTGCCAGGAATGGTCCCACAACCAAGTAAATAAATTTAAATGCACAGTGAATTAAATCTAAACCATTACTCTGCTTATAATATACAGATGTTAAAGAAGAAAGAGTTAATGGCACAAAGGAGGGAATCTTTCTATCTTGGAAACCCCTGTCAGAAGATGTCATCAGCTATGTGGTGGATTGGTGTGGCAGTCCCCAGAACCAGATCTGTGATCTCCAGTGGGAGAAGTTGGATCGCAATACCACAAGCACAGTCATCAGCTCAGGTAAGACACATCATCCTTAAAACCATCTTCCTTAAAGGCAAGAGAGATAGTAGAGAGATTACAGAGCTTCCCTTGCATGTGCCTGGCACTATGTATGGTCCCCAGAGTACTGAGAGGAGTAAGAACTGAGTACCTCTAGGTATAGCCCCAAAAACAAACAAACAAAAAAAATGCAGATTTCTGGACTGATGCATCAATATTTGGTTCCAAACCAAAGTTTTGAAATTACAAACCTAGCATGCTTTCTAGGAGCTCACACTTTACAATGGTGTGACCTAAGATTTGATCTATATCTATAAAGAATAGATGGAACTCAGCCTGGTTTTCATTGTTGCTTTTTCCCCTCCAGATTGTGGTCTTAAAGATAAGGCATAAACCTATTGTAGCAGCAGTCCTGGAGTTCTCAAAAAATTGGGAGATATTTAGGGTTTAGAGTTTATATGAGTCAATCAATACATCAATAGAACATTTAGAATTCGAACAGTTTCCTTAAACGCTGGCTCTGTCATGTCAAGATTGCTGGAAATAAATCTGGTTTGAGGTATAAGTGTTCGTGGCGCCATCTTCTGGGTGTTTGTGTGAATTGCAGAAGTTCAAGTGAGGAAAGAGGCAGCAGAGTGACTTGAGTTTCCTGGACAGAGAGAGAAGTGGGTGCTTGTTGGAGTCCAGAAGGAAGAAGTGGAGATGAAGGACATAAACTCTTGCAGATTTATGAAGGGGAACCCAGTTTCTTCTGTATTTTTATCATTTTGATGAATAAAGACAATTTCACTATTATTTAAGAAATATCTTTGACTTTTCTTCTCCAGATGTTTTGAAAAGTGGCATCCGATATTACTTCAGAATTTATGGAATTTCTACCCAAAATGTTTCGTATTTATTAGCGAAAAAAATAGGCTACAGTGAGGAATTGGGTAAGTCTGGAATATTTCATGTGTCTGTAGGCAGAGTTGGTTCAGAACAATCTGAAGATTGTTTTAATTTTTTAACTTTTTTAATTTTCAGTGTCCCATTGATTCTGGTGTTTGAGTTAAAATAGTTTTGTTTCTGGGGCCAGAGTGATAGTGCAGCTGTAGGGCATTTGCCTTGCATGCAGCTGACCCAGGACAGACCTCGGCTCGATCCCCGGCGTCCCATGTGGTCCCCCAAGCCAGGATTTCTGAGCACATATCCAGGAGTAACCCCTGAGCATCACCGGCGTGATCCAAAAAATAAATAAATAAAAATAAAAACAAAAAAAGTCTTGTTTCTATTTTTAATCCATACCTGGCTATTTAGGGTCTGCAGATGGGATCTTGGGTCAGTTACGTGCAAGGAAAGAGCCAGCCCTTAAATTATATACAAACATAAAGAATTTTCATTAAAGACGATAAATTCTTGCCTGAGGACAAAAATCATTGCTGTTTTACCACCTCAAACAAATATCCAGATTGCATGTTTTATGCATTTCATTTTCTGTATACTCTACATTTAAATAAAACCAGATATGCTCTTAGTTAATGGATCAATTGGCACTGTTTTACTTATACCACTAAGTATCCTTAAAGTACATCTTTTTATTATTTCAAAGTTCCTTGTTTGCATATCAGATCATTGGACAATAGGCTGATAACAATGCTTTTCAACAATATATAAATTCTTCCTTCAGGTATCTTCCAGTCTCTTCCCTATTCCCTGCCCTGAAACACTAATTTTTTTTTCTCTTAATCTCACCCTTTTCTTTGATCCTCTCTTGCACCCTATCTAAATCTCTGGCCATTTTAGCTAAGTACTTTTTTTCATGGTGTTTTTATTTTATTGCAGCAATTTTAGATTCCAAGACCAATATTTTAGGAGTGCAATGTCAGCACATACACTAAGCACCAAGGGCCAATATTCTACCAAATTCTAGAACCCCGTGTTCCTTTTCAACAGCTTCCTCTCCTTTGGTAATCTCAGTTCTATAATTAAAGCCTAAGGGCTTCTTTCATTTGATGTATTTACTTCCTGTTTTTTTCTTTATATTCCACATATGTGTGAAATCAACCCAAATTTGCCTTTCTCCTTCTAACTTCTCCTAGCATGACCCTTTCCAGTTTCATCTGTGTTGTAACAAAAGGCAAGACTTCATCTTTTTTTTTATCAATGACTAAGAACATGTTGTATGTATGTATGGATGGATGATTTTTATCTACTCTTATCTAACTGGACACGGGATATTTCCAGATCTTAGCAATTGTATATAGCACCTCAATGAACATAGGTCTACACATATTTCTTCATTTTGTTTTGTGTTCTTTGCAGGAATGGATTGCTAGATCATACACTAGAGCAAATTTTAATATTTTAAGAAGCATCCTTATTATTTACTATTGCGACAGACAAGTCTACATCTTCACCAACAGTGAAGGAGAATTCCTTTTACTTTACACTACCAACACTTTGTTTCTTACTTATTTAAGTATATACCTTGATATTGGTTTTTAAATAAAATCCTAATGGTAGTTAACTCTAGCCAACACATTATAACTTCTTTTCTCTTTTGCTTTTTTTGTCTTTTGGGGGCCACGCCCCATGACACTCAGGGGTTACTCCTGGCTATGCGCTCAGAAACCGTTCCTGGCTTGGGGAACCATATGAGATGCGGGGGATAGAACCATGGTCTGTCCTAGCCTAGTACCAGCAAGGCAGACACCTTACTGTTCCTGCCACCGCTCCGGCCCCATATTATAACTTTCTTTTAATATTTTTTATTTTCCTTTATGGTTCTTATGATATTTCATACATACTGTGATCCTACTCCCAGGGATATCACCAGAACTTCACTATCCATATCAAGGAATTTTAAATCTCGTGTGTGGTGATTAATTCACCTTCTTTGGCTTCCCGTCTCACACTCACTTTAAATGGGTAGTTGGGCCTTTGTACTAATCAGAGGGTGGGAGCTGCCCAAACAGGCAGGGTGTGTGTATTGTTGGGTGTGTGGTGGTAAGCAGAGATGGGGGGAAGGGTCAGAGTACATGGACAAATAGGCTCAGGAAAACCCTTGAGATAAACACCTCTGAATTTTCCTTGGGTACTTGGATAAGTTTGTATTATCAAACCTGGAAACTCATTCATTTACCTTAAATACTTCCTTCTGCTCCCCATTTTCCCCACTTCAGCCCTTCTACTTTTAATTGGGATCATCTCTCAAACACTGTTTAGAATTCATGAACAGAATTAGATCTAAGGAAGTATGTGCAAGGTCCGGAGTCTCCTTGAGGAAAAGAGAAAATGCCTTTCTTTCCCAAGCCCTCGAAGTTGGCTGGTGGTTCTCCTTAATATTCTGAGATAGTTCCAACTTGAGGCTCTTGTCTTATCCAACTTCCTTTTCCAGCTCCCACAGCCCATCCTCAAGTGCTTGTGACTGAATTGACACACCACTACTTCACTCTGAACTGGTCTAAATATTCTCATGATGATGCTTCCCAGAGGGGCTTCATCCAAGGGTACAATGTCTATCTGAAATCCAAGAAGGAGCACTGCCCCAAAGGATTTACAAAGGAGGTTTGTGAAGGTAACATTTTTTTTTATTTGCTTGTTCCAGATCTCATTTGAAAATCAAAAAGGTTTCCATCTCTGAGTCTTACTCACATGCTTAAATGATCAGAGTTTAGTTTGGTTTGGAAGGGGGTAGAAGTAGGGAGCAGATCACACTCAATGGTTCTCAGGGGTTACTCTTGGGCTTTGCATTCAGGGATCAGTCTTGACAGTTTTCATTTTACCCTTTGTGGTGCTAGGGATGGCTATGGGCAAGGCAAGCATCCTACCTGCTGTACTCTTTCTCCAGCCCAGGGTCTTGAAACAAATTAGTTGGGGGCAAGAAGGTGGGAGAAAGTATTTCAACTAACTGTTGCAAGAATGTGGCTTGATAGTTTTAGAAGCACTCTCCATATCATGCCTCAAAAAGGCACGCCAGACTAAAATTAAAAACAAAAACAAAAAATATATACAAAACAAGTACCATTTCTATGTGCACATAGTTAACTAGAAGACTAAGAAACTAAGAAAACAGTCCTATTTATAACTGTCCCCCAAGAAAATCAAGTACGTAGCAATCAACTTAGCAAATGCGATAAAGGCTTATCCATTAAAAAACTGTACATTATTGTTGAACAACATAAAATACAAATGGAAAGTATTCCAAGTTCATATACTGGGAAAATTAATGTTTTTAAAGTTATCATTCTCAGCTGGGGAGACAGCTTATGTGTAGAGCACATGCTTACTATATGTAGGGTTCTGGGTTTGAGTCCTGGCAACACACACTTCCCCCATGCAGCATCAGCTTGGGGGTGTAGCCTTGGTATTCCCAGAACCACCAGCCTGAGTAGCATAGGCCAAGCTCTGTTAGGAATGGCCACTATAAAAAATAAATCTTTTCAAATGACCACCCTTCCTGAAGCATTACGGAGTGTCAATATAATACAGTCTCTATCAAAATTCCAAAGGGATTTGTCAAAATCATAGAACAAGAATTACCAAAATGTGTGTATGGCAAAAACAAAAAACAAAAAACAACAAAACAAAATATCTGCCAAATAGCTAAAGAAATCCTGACAGTTTAATACTGAAAATGAGAGGCGTTATATTCTCCCCATTTTTCTATGGCATTATTAGATTTTTGGGGACTCAGCTTTCAGAGTGCTTTGTATATTCTAGATATCAGCCCTTTATCTGACATGTTGAGTGCAAAAATTTTTTCCCATTCTGTTAGCTGTCTTCTAGTATTAAGTAGGGTTTCTTTCGCCATGAAAAAATTTTTAGTTTGATGTAGTCCCATTTGTTTAGGTTTGATGCTAAAGTTCTTTCCATTGGCGTTCTATCCTCAAAGACTTTTTTGATGATAGGTCTTCGAGTTGTCTGCCTATTTTTTCCACAATAGACTTTATAGATTCGGGTCCAATTTCAATCCATTAATCCATTTTGAGTTGACTTTTGTATAAGGAATGAGGTACAGATTAATTTTCAGTTTCTTCCAGTTGTACCAACACCATTTGCTGAAGAGACTTTCTTCGTTCCATTTCAAGTTCTTGGCTCTTTTTGTCAAATCTTAATTGACTGTATATTTGGGGGGTTATCTCTGGAAATTCTGTTTTAACCCACTGGTCTGAGGCTCTGTCTTTATTCCAGTACTATGCTGTTTTGATCACTATGGCTTTATAGTGTAGCTTCAGGTTAGGTAAAGAGATGCCACCCAGCTTCTTGTTTTTCAGTATGTATATGGCTATCCTGGGTCTTTTGTGGTTCCAGATGAATTTTATGATTGATTGTTCTAAGTCTTTAAAAATGATGTCTGAATTTGGATAGGGATTACATTGAATCAATATAGAAGTTTAGTTAAGATAGTCATTTTGACTATGCTGATTCTACCTACCCATGAGCATGGGATGTTCTTCTATTTCCTTAGATCTTCAATTTCTTTCTGAAGTATTTTGAAGTTTTCATGATATAGGTCCTTCACTTCCTTTGTAAGATTGATTCCTAGGTACTTGCTTTTTTTGATACTATTTTAAATGGGATTGTCTCCTTAATCTCTTACTCCTCTATTTTGTTACCATATTTATTCGAGTATAACATGCACCCATGTATAACGCGCACCCCTAATTTTCGATTAAAAATCGCTACAAAATTTTGTTTCACACCAAGCATTTTAATTGACAAAAACAAAAACAAAACAAAAAAAACGTTGTTGAACACGTGCAGCCATGATAAAAATCATTTATTGACAACATAAACTGGTATAAACACAGTACCGAAATAAAATTACTGGTAACTATATTTAAAATATAGTTAAATGCTTCAAAGTCAGATTCATCATCAGATACACTAAAGAGTTGTTCCCTTTCTTCTCGAGTTAATTTTTCATCAGTGTCCCAGTTGGCAGAAACATCTGTTTCTCCAGTCTCTCTGCTTTCTTCTGAGTCTGAATTCCACAGCGGGTCGTCTTCTGTGCCATCCATTTGATTGATGCCTGTCTTCAAAAAACTCTTGATGATCATTTATTTTGGTATGTCTTCCCATGATGTTTTAACCCAGGATGTCACGAGAGATAGGCCAGGTTTCTTGAGTTTTTTTGTTTTTTTTGTTTTTTTTTTCTTCGCCCTCACTAACAGTGCGCGCTGTAGCTTGGAAAAGGTGCAGTGTGAACTCACAACTCGCCTGCGCCCTCATTGGACCGGCCGCCACTGCCACTCCACCCCAGCCCTCGTTTATAACGCACACCCAAACTTTGATTTATTTTTTTGGTAGAAAATTTTGTGTGTTATACTCGAATAAATACAGTATTTGTATAGAGGAACGCTACTGTCTTTTGTGTATTGACTTTGTAACCAGCCACTTTGCTGTATTGGTTAATTGTTTCTAGTAGTTTTACTGTGGATTCTTTAGGGCAGGGGTCTCAAACTCAATTTACCTGGGGGCCGCAAGAGGCAAAATCAGGGTGATCCTTGAGTGCAAAGTAAGTACTAAGCCTTGAACATTGGGAGGTGTGACCCAAACAAATAAAACAAAACAAAACAAAAATTCCTCTAGGGCAGGGTCACAAAATGTATGGAGGGCCCCAAACGGCCAGCCGCGAGTTTGAGACCCCTGCTTTAGGGTTTTCGATGTATATCATCATATCATCTGCAAAAAGAGATAGTTTGAGCTCCTCTTTCCCTATTTGGATTCCTTTGATTCCCTTCTCTAGTTGGATTGCTATTGCTAGGACTTCTAAAATTATATTGAATAAGAGTGGAAAGAGTGGACAACCTTGCCTAGCTCCTGACCTTAATGGAAATGCTTTCAGTTTTTCGCCATTAAGGTTAATATTGGCTGTGGGTTCTTATAGATAGCTGTAACTATCTTGAGGAAGGTTCCTTCCAGTCCGATTTAGCTTAGTGTTTTCAGCATGAATGGCTGTTGGATTTTGTCAAATGCCTTCTCTGCATCAATTGATATAATGTGGTTTTTGTCTTTTTTATTGTTGATGTGGTGTATGTTGTTTATTGATTTACATATGTTGAACCATCCTTGCAATCCCTGGGATGAAACCAACTTGGCCATGTTGTATAATCTTTTTGATGTGGTGCTATATTTGATTTGCTAAGATTTTGTTGAGTATTTTTACATCTATGTTCATTAGTGAGATTGGTCTGTAGTTTTCTTTCTTGGTGGTGTCTTTGCCATCTTTGGGAATGAAAGTGATATTAGCTCATAAAAGGAATTGGGGAGGATTTCTGTCTTTTCAATGGTTTGGGAGAGCCTGTGGATCCGTGGTAGTAATTCTTTTCAAAATATTTGATCAAATTCACCTGTAAAACCATCTGGACCTGGACTTTTGTTCTTGGGGAGTTTCTTAATTACTGCTTCAATTTCCTCCAAAGTGATTGGCCTGTTTAGGTTTTCTACATCCTCTTTTTCCTGTCTTTGAAGATGGTATTTTTCCAAGAATCTGTCAATTTCTTCTGGATTCTCTAACCTGAGTATAGTTGTTCATAAGAAGTCCTCATGATGTGTTGGATTTCTTGGGGTTCTGTTGTAATCTCTCCCCTTTCATTTGTGATCCTACTTATTTGGCAGTTTTCCCTCTTTTTTTTTTCAGTTGAGTCTTGCTAGTGTCTATCTTGTTTATCTTTCAAAAAACCAACTCCCGGTCTCATTGATTTTCTGTATTATTTTCTTAGTTTCTATATTGTTTATTTCTGCTCTGGTTTTTATTATTTCTTGTCTTCTTGTTGTGGTTGGGTTTCTATGCTGTTGTTGTTCCAGCTCCTTAAGATGTCCCTTTAAACTGCTAATTTTGTCATTTCCCTCTTTCTTGACATAGGCCTGTATTGCTGAGTTTCCCTCTAATTACTGCTTTTGCTGTGTTTTGACAAGTTCAAATGTTGACATTTTGCTACAAACATGAATGGAACTGGGGGTTGGAGATCAGTCTATGCAAAATAAGTTTGAAGATAAGACCAAATACCAAACAAACTCATAAATGGCAAATAAAGAAATAGAGCAAGGAAAGAGTGATCAGAACCAATCCTTATCATGATCCCTAGGATTGAGGTTACATAGAAGCAGGGGAGGTTGTCTGAAAGTGTTGATGGACTGTGACAGGGATCTCAGCACTTTGACTCTAGGTTCTGATGGCCTGAACTTTAGCAGTGTTCACATCTCTATTAACAAATGTCACCTCGCTTAAAATTAATTTAAAAACATCTTTCATTTATTAAACTTTGTTGCTAACCCCCTTTAATTTTTGCTTTGGCTTTGTTAAAGATCGCTAGAATAGATTTTAAAGTTTCTCACAAACTATCTCAGATTTGTCATTAATATTCCTTATTGTTTCTTTTTCCTTTTCTTGCCTTATCCTGAAAACTGGATGAAAGTAATAGAATTATGATTCCTTCTGGTTGTTTACAAATGTGTCCTATGTCAAATCAGCATAGTTGATACCCAAACTCTCTTACAAAACCCCTGTTGTACTTTTTATTTTCTAACATATCTTTTTAGCTCATATATAGAATATATATATATACATATATATACACACACACATTTTTTTAACCACAGGTGATTCAGCATGTTGCAAGTACAAAATTGACAATCCACAAAAAAAGATATTTACACTGAAAAACCTTCAGCCAGGCTACTATGAATACACCGTCACTTCATACAACAGTGTTGGCGAAAGCGTCCCTTCCTTCAAAGAGGTCAAAATTCCAAAGGAAATCTGTGAGTATCCCCCCCCCCCCCCC
>PVKC010044113.1:0-11654 GCA_004027635.1 Crocidura indochinensis | reverse complement strand
TTTTTTTATTCCTGACTTAGGAACATTAAGATAAAGCATTTTCAATATTATTATAATAATGTATATTATGATTACATTATTCTTTCCATAATAGGGTAACACTGATAGCGCTAACTGACTAATTAGTAAGGATTTTCTGCTTGCTTTATCAAATCCTTTACAGTTTCATTAAGGCATTCTTGATGAGAAAACATATTGGAAATCTTAGCTACTGTGCTGCAGGACATGAAAACTTATACTATATATATGTATGTATATATACATGTATATATTACTTTTAGGACTACGCCGAGCAATGCTCAGGGCTTACCCTTGGCCCTATGTTCAGGAATCATTCCTGGCAGGGTTTAGGGAGCCATATGGGTTACTGAGGATCAAATCTGGGTCAGCCATATGCAAGGCAAACACCTTACCCACAATACTATCTCTTTAGCCCACCATACTTTATATTTCTAACCAAAATCTCTGCTTACCTCACATTGAAATTCTGCAGTGGTTAGATTTAGAAATCTCAGTTTGTCTTCAGTCCCTTAATATTTTGCCTCCCCTTCTGGTACCCTTGCGATCAATCTAAGTGATTACTATCCCAAGTCATTGATTCCTTCTTATTTTATGATATCACAATTTTGAATTTGCATTCTTCACATTTGCATTTAGTGCCTGAAGATTACAACTAAAGATTTTACTCTCTTCTCTCATTCCTGAAGTCATTTAGGCTCACAATTATAAAATGGTCTACTAAATCTTGATGCTCTATAAATACCAACTTAAGGCCTGTGTCTCACCCAACCCTGATGACTAGGTTTTTTTCTTGACTGCTATTTTTGGTGTCACATAGAATATTATCATCTTAGACATTACTGGGGTTTTCTCCAGCAATATCTTCCAGGAGTTGTCTCATTCTATATAGGAACCTTTCCATCAACAATCAGTTATATTTATATAGGTACATTTTGATGTACATAATTCTGTTATATTTATTAACTTGTCAGTACCACCCTGTTCCTATCATTGCATCTTTAGAGCTAATAGTTTCATGACCCAATTTAATGTCCAACATCATCATCTATTCTGACTTTTATTTACCTTCTATCTATATGCTTTAAAATAAATAGTCATAGAATTATTTGCTGGGATATTGATTGAAATTGTATAGTATGTAATTTACAAAGATCTATCCATTTTCCAGGAGATAATGCTCTAAGAAAGTACAATAGGATGTACATATTAGAGTAGGGCAGACATGTGACATAAATCCATCCCATTAGCTGGAAATCAGTTACTCCTAATACTAGAATGAAAGAGAGAACATAACTAAATGTGGCTCAGTTCTATTCCTGGAGGAGAGGAAGAAACAGCTTAAGTGATCAGTTCCTGCCATGTGGGTAGTATGGAGTATTAGACTGTTTTAATTGTGTTGTGATGTTAGCAGTTACTGTTTTTTGCTAGACATTAATAGGAAAAATGCCAGAGAGAATACTGATGAGGGATCCAGATGTTTGGACAGATTTGTGTTGTTGTTGCTTCCATGTTAACTCAAAATTAGAAACAAATTAAGAAATCAAGATATGGTATTTGCTATCTCAGGACATGCACATTATGCTAACAGCCAAGTGACATGTGGGTAAAACTTGGGTTGGTAACTTCTTTTTTTATATATACATTCAGGATATTCAGATTCAGGCAATATCACCTATCTCATGCTGGCGAGAATAACACATATCAAAAATCCTGGAAACAGCCAGTGTAGGCAGAGTAGTGATGAGAAAAGTCCCCGCATCCACCATTGGTGAGAAAGTCACTTGGTTCAGGTATTATGGAAAGCAGCATGGTGATTTGTCCAAAAGATAGAAATGAAATCCCATGGGGCCCAAGACCGCCAATCCTTGGCTTTTATACCCAAAAGACAAAAACATTAATTTTAAATGATATATGTACACCTATACTCACCACTACACTTAGTACAAGGGTCAAGACATGGAAATTGTCCTAATGCCCAACCATGAGTGAATGAATAAGAAGGTGTGATATGTCTACACAGTGAAATACAATGCAGCTCTGAGGAAGAATAAAATCATGCAATTTGCTACAACATGGATGGAACTAAGGAGTTATCATGCTGAATGAAGTCAATCAGAAAGAAAGGGACAGGTACAAAAGGGACAGTTTCTAATTTTGAGTTCACATATCTGAGACTTAAAGCTTGACAGCAAGATAGAAACAAAGGGCCAAAGACAATACAACAGGAGAACTGATCACATGAATGAGTTGATGGGGAAGGGGCTGAAAGAGAGATGTTCGGGTTACTAGGGGAAGGAGTTGGGTACACTGGTGATGGATTTTGTATTAGAATTACATTTATGGAAAACCTTCATTAATTATATTTTAAATCACAGAAACTCAATCAACAAAATGTTTAAAAAAAGAAGACATTGCCACATTTCCTACAATGCTGGCAATGAAAGCGATGACTTATTTGCTTATTAAACTGAAGTTCAATTTTGTGTGATGGCAGCAACCAGCTCTTTAGTGAGTTTTATTTTGATACACTTCATATAGTTCAATGTAAGTATTCATTCTTGCATATTTATGAATCACTAACAATATATATTTTACAAAAGTTAGACCCAGTATTAATAGTTTCATACAAACATTGGAAAATGAAGTAGAGCTCATTCACTGTGGTATGTCATAATTTTTTCTCTGAACAAAGGCATTATATTTTTAGCATAGAAAAATAAAATAGACTTTATTAGTTATGTTTTCCTTTTCATAAAGCATTTTATTTAATGGTGTAGTTATTGTATTTAAATAAAATGCCAATAATAAATTGTATTTGATCTATAATTTAATATAATGCATACTTTGTTTTTGTGTTTTAAAAATTCATTAAAGTACTGTTATTTACAGTTATTAATAAAAGAACTTTAGACAATGTCCTAGCACAAATGCCATCATTAATGTCAACTTCCCTTCACTAGGATCCCCAGGTTATATCTGAAAGGTCAAGAGAGAGATACATGTCTATTCCCTATTCAAAGGGTCAGTGCTATTCCACAGCTAGTAATTACTGGAAAGGAATCTAAAGCAGGAAACTTTCCAAGTTTTTAACACGGAAAACATTAAACTTACCTAAATCTTTAGAGTGGTGTAATAAATGTCTACTCACGTATCACTTATAGCTTCCATAGTAATTCATATTCTTCTTCTTTCACATTTATACCTCTCAGATTTTAGGCACACAATTTTATTGTCATATTTTATTTACTTTAATGAGATTCTTGGTGTTTTTTTGTTTCAGGGCTTTGCCTGGTAGTGCTAAGGACTATGCTTAGCCTGGCTTTGTTTGTGGGGTTCAACCCTGATAGGGTTAGGGTTAAGATATTTGGTCTTGGGACTGAAGCAATAGCACAGTGGTAGGGCATTTGTCTTGCCTGCACTTGCCTGCAGCATTCTAGGATGGACCTTGGTTTGATCCTCCGGCATCCCATATGGTCCCCCGAGCCAGGAATGATTTCTGAGCACATAGCCAGGAATAATTCCTCAGTGTCGACAGGTGTGGTCCCCTCCCCCAAAAAAGATATTTGGTCCTATAGATCAAACCCAGCAGATTTTTGGTATGCAAAGCCTGCTCTTAGTTTGTTGAACTCTCTGTTCTAAGATAAATGTCAGACATTGTATGTATAACTTTGTTTTAGCCACTATACACCTTAGTGTGTATTTGAATGAGTAGACTTTTAAAAAACAATTATTTGTGCTATTCTCAATTCCTCCTCCCTTTCTGAAACCCAGTCCACATTCAGAATTTTTATAGGGTTAGAGCTAGCTTTTAAATTTGATTTTTTAAATGTTTGGTTATGGGGCAACACCTGGTGGTTGTTCAGGGATGTACCTGGTTGCTCTCTGTTAGTAATATTTAAGTTCTGTTATTTGCCAGCATTTCCTGCTAGAAGGCAGTTAGGCTTACAGCTATAATAAATCCAGGCTTCTGGTACTAACTTGTAAAGGGAAAATATTAAGGAAGAAACTGGTGACCTGTGCTGTCAGGTCACCATGTTCCTGCTGTCTGAGTCCCTTACTCAAGGAAGGGACACTGGTGAGTTCAGAGGGTGACAGGCTATTTTCTCCATAAAGTTGTCTCACCAGCATTTTCCCTAAAGGTCTTTTCAACAGCTCAAAATGAGCAGCTGAGCAAACATGATTTTCAGTTCTTCTCCTTTTGCATTTAATAGCTACTATTTTTTTTATCAAGTAGCACTTTCCTGGACTACTTAATCCCCTACTTTTCCACCCACAGACTTTACAAGGAACAATTAACTTCACATTTAATATTTCTTTATCCTTTGAAACGACTCACAGTGATGACTTGTGTACCCAGTCAAGGTCACCAATGATTTATTTATGATTTACTTATTGTATTTTTTCTCTTTATTTAAATATTTTTGGGGTCACACCCGGTGGCGCTCAGGAGTTAGTCCTGGCTCAGCACTCAGAAATCACTCCTGTCACACCTGGCGGGGGATCATATGGGGTGACGGGGACCTAATCTGCATCAACCATGTGCAAGGCAAATGCCCTACCCGCTGTGCTATTGCTCCGACCTCATGATTTACTTATTTATTCTGAAATCACGAATTTTTAGACACTGCCCATGTTGCCAACCCTACTATCTATTATCCCTGTTGGTTCAAGTTATCCCATCTTTACTAGTATGGGGAAGGGATTTCTTTGGGGGGACTTTGTGATGATAATGAAGTCTAAAAGGGCACAATGAAAAGTTCATCTTGTTTTATACCTCTAATCTTACACCAGTTATATCTTCAACAAAATCCTGATTCCCTTCAGTGGTAACTGGAATTTGGAGAGCATGATTTTCACAATGTTACTTTAAAATTTGTGTCAAGTGTCCATTAAGTTGTTCATTGTTCTTTTAGGCCTTCCCTGTGAACAAAGCTAAAAACAGGTAATTTTAAGAAAAAGATAAAATATGAATTCATACAAATATTTTTAAATCAAAGGCTATAAGTTTTAACTTAAATTATTGTATATGTATTTATTTGATTTTTAAATTTACTCATTTTAGAGTTTTAATATCAACACTGATGAATTAAAAATACTCTGTTAATTATGACACTAACAAGGAAACCAATTAATGGAACTTAAGATATTTTTGATTTTGGTGCTCAGGGATCACATAAGAAAGGCTCAGGTGACCATAAAGGGTGTTGGGGATTGAACTTGAATTGGCTATATGTTAGGCAAGTGTCTAACCCACTATATTTTCTTGTAGGCCCTATTACATTATCTCTTTTTATAGAATCTAAACAATTATGAGTCCTTACCTCCTACTTTGTACACAAAATGGAGACTATACCCACCATTCCACACCTTATTGACTCCTCAACTTTACTTATTTTCTCTCTCATATGTAAATCCACATGTTTTATTAGTTATTGCCAAATTCTCTTCTCAAAAAGTTGTATTATTTTGCACTTGAGAAAATGTTCTTAGTTTTTTAGTTTTTGACCTTCTGAACTGGAACTCTGAGATTTGAGCTCTTGGTTTACTTGGATGATCAATCACATTTGAAAGGATAAATTTAAGGCCAACAGCTAAATAAATGCAATGATCTTCTCCCTTGATCTGTGTTAGAGGCTGGTGAGAGAGGAATACAGTAAATAAACACTGTCTTATTCCCCTTAGGGGTTCTCCCGGGCTCCCTTGTGGAGGATCAGTATTCATAAGCAAGTCACTGTAACTTCATGTGATTGTTGGTGAAAGAAAATTGCAAACACACAGCGAGGGAGTGGAAAAGAGACAGATTCTGTAATGAGAACTGCCTCATGGATTGAATGGGACAGATCGTTTCTACTAAAAACAGCAGTTCACATTTCATAAACCCACACAAAACTCTAATGAAGTTTCCTTTCTTAAAAAGAAATAAATCATAAAGCTAACTCTGGCTTTATCCCACGTGGACTTGCTTCTCTGTTTATTTTATTCTTTGGCATAGTTCCCCATTTTCAAGTTAGAACAACCATGAACCTCAAGGGATATTTTTGAATCTAAAATCCTATCAACATGTAGGGTTCTAATAATACTTTTTTAGGCAAGCACATGACCATAATGATGAGAGTATTTCGGTCTGCAGTAATAATGACATTCATGTAGCTGACAGGAGAGAAGATAAAAGTCAATAAAAAGAGAATTATTTATTAAAAAGATCTAATATTACAAGAACAGTACACAGAACTATTATCTGACTGTGCCTTCCACACTGTATATTCCATTATATGTAGGTTATGTACAGATTGTATACAATATATTGAACAGTTTGATGGGGGGGAGGGTTGTCCACAGTACCTTCATCTGGATATGCAAAACATTCAATTTCATGACATTTGTAATTATGAGGAGTCTCTTTTCTTTATAGTTCCATTGACATTATATAAAAATACAGTCTCCTTAGTGGATTAAGACTGTGTGATTACTATTCCATCCAGGAAAAATGCTTACTTAGTGCTACAGCTGAAAAATAATGCATGAACCTTGATTAGGAATGCATATCAGCTTTCTTCAAAGTAACAAATATGTGACATATAAGTACATAAACATTTAAAACCAGTTGTTTGAAAAGAGGTTTATGATGCAAAATACAGTCTGTGCATGGTAGAACAGTAACACCTTCCATCTCTTGATTCCTGTAAGAAGATAACAGACTCCCTATAAATATTCTGTCTGGTAGATCCTTTTCATTAGTTAGTTGGAAATATTAATTAAATCAAACTCGCCATCTATTGATCTTGTATTTCATGAAGCTTCATTTTTATAATAATGTAAGTAATAATTTGATTTTAGAATCTCTCAGTAAGTCTAGTATAAAATGACATGGGAAATGAAGACTATGGTTTGATTCATCAAATAGGAAGTAAAAATTATTGCCCGTTTAAAAATATTCTTGCTGCATTTCCCCAGATGCATAATCCGCTCCTGCAAGCTACGGACCATACTTGAGAGATGGTGATCACCCTTTGTAAATCGTTAGAATCACTCTCTCCGCAAAGTCCAGCCTCTCCCGTGACAAAGGAGGTGCTCAAGGAAGGCCACTTGGTCATTATTATTCATAGGCTTAAAAATCAACCATCTGTAGTCATTTACTATAATAATCTGTTAACTAAAATAGTCTTTTAGCGCACTCTAGTTTGTTTAGGGGTGTCTTGGACATAGGTCCCCAAAGAGAATAAATAATGATCATAAATAGTTGGGCTGTGTCTCTGAAATCAATCGTTCAAGATGTTCAGGACAAAAACAACTCTTCTCTGCTTCTACAAAAATTGACTTCTGGGGCCCGGGAGATAGCATGGAGGTAAGGCGTTTGCCTTTCATGCAAAAGATCATCAGTTTGAACCCCGGTCCCCCATATGGTCCCCCATGCCTGCCAGGAGCAATTTCTGAGCATGGAGCCAGGAGTAACCCCTGAGCACTGCCGGGTGTGACCCCAAAAAACACAAAAATTGACTTCTGGACCAGCAGGCTGAGCTCCATATTGCTTCATTTTGCCTGCTGTTAAAGAAGTAGAATTAACAGGCTTAGATTTTATTTAAAGAAAAACAATTCCTACTTTTTGTTCTTTTATTAACAACACCTGTCAAACTGTAGTTTCCCCAGGCTCATTTTTGGCATATGACTTTGCAGTGACTGTCCATTTAGGCATCTTCTCGGGTGTAACGTGAACTCTTCTGGCACTTAGTCATAGTTGCAAGAACTTCTATAAGATAACATTAAAGAGTCCTTTCATCTCGCTCTCCAGAAACCATTGCTTTAGGTTTTAGTTGACTTCTCATCATAGCAGATGTGGATCAGCTCCCAATCAGTCTACAGCTGGTTAGTCTAGCTGAGCCCCCTGTACCCAGGCCACATGGCCAGAAGCTGGCTAAAAAAAAATTCTATTTCTCTAACTGGTTCTCTGTAACAGTTGGTAAGATTTTAGAAGTGGCATGTGAGGCATGAAACTATCTAAAAATTAAAAATTTGTTATGCATGAACCATTTTTAATCCACAGACTATATGTACGCATAATTATTTGCACAACAAATTTTCATTGTCTTTAAAATTATTTGCAGTTAGAAGAAAACCTTGGACCTCGCTTGGTTTTAGTTTTGGCAGTTACTGGAGCAATGGAAAAGCTCTGGGCCAGCCTATTTTGCTTTCAGGTTTGCACCCTTGGCAGCAGATTAGTGTTTCCAATTTTTTACATTGACATTTATGTATTTTTTCGTGAATTTACAATGTCTTTTGTTAATAAACATAAACATTTACATTGACTGCTTTTGCTGCTTCTAGATAACACAGCACTTGCTGAGAGACAATAGCACTTAAAATTCATTTGGACTCACCTTCTAGTTACCTCACACTAATGCACATGGCTTATTCCCTACTCTAATAACTGCTCTAGGGTGCATATAGAATAGCATACACACAGCTCGCTATTTCACTATGCGATCAGACAATACTTTGGGAGAAATTTTTTCGGGGGGTGGGTATTTATCCTCTAATGGGCCACACTAAAGTAGCACTTTCCATGTCTCTTGCTTGTTTGTCAACTGGAGTAATCAGCTGCAGGAAAGATGGAAAACACTAGACTCGGAGGCAGAAGCAAACATCACTCTCAGTTCTGTACTTGTGTTCGAGACAGATTTGCTAGAGACCACTCAGGTAATCAACGGACAGCACACACTCGGCGTTATCAGATAGAAAACCAAACTCCAACTGATTAAAAAAGTAAAGAATACATTTGAAAGAAATTACATTTGCTTACAAAAGTTCATTACATACAATCTGCATATTTTTTTTTGTTGGACAAGTCACTGTCCTCTCCTTTCTCAAGGATGAAAGAGAAACCTGATGGAGAGTCCCCCAAATGCTTGTACGTGCGCCACGTGTAGTCCCCTGGTTGGAAGCTCGTCTCGGGGGCCGGAGTCTCCACTTACACTACACTCTACTCACTGCTGTTATCAGGCTAAAGCAAAGCAAAGCGAATGAAATCTGTCGTGTTCACCATGGGGTGGAAGGAATCATTAATGCCAAGAGCAACGTCACTGATGATGAAGCTGTGGAGAGGCTGTGGAGGGTAGACTGAGCACTTGTGATTTTCCCACCTGTGAACAAAAGAGAAACGGCCCATGGAGCAGGTCAGAACGTTGGCTTTGCTTAGGGGGCAGGGGACAAGCTTGTTGGAGGTAGACACATTTGCATCAGTGTCAGAAGAAGACTGAGTGCCACACACAGAGGCTGGTTCTAATGAGAGTGATCCTCGTACTACTAAACAAAGATTACATGAACACAGGGGGACAACATTGAAGAGGTGATTTCATGAGGCTGTGTAGATAGGTCAAAGGACTGAAGCACATACTTGTGTACGGGAGACCTTGAGTTTAAATCTCTACTCCTCTTGGTACAGCGAGGCAGCCCTGGTAGCCACCAGCCCCTCAGGGCCTCACACATTTGAACTCTAGCGTAGGATCCTCTATCACACTGGAAGAGGTACCACCACACTCAAAGTACAGCTTTGGAGCCCCCCACCCCCCAGAAAAAGGTGGCTAAGAAATGTATCTCATCAGGAGACTTATTGGAGTACTTGCTATTGATGTGTGATTCACCTTCATGAATGAAATATAAATGTTTTATAGTACGCAGATAGCTCAGGGAATGGAACAAAAATTATCAAAAGGTTAAGATTAGAAGAACTTGCAGTTTTATCAATATTGCCTGTTGGTTACACCTTATTTTACCTAAAGCAAACATCATCCCTGGTTCCTTTTTATATCTGTTTACAACTTGGATTTACCCCCAAACAGAGAATATCTTACTTGTAAACCTGGGTGGCCACTCACCCAGGAGTGGCCTCTGTATTCAAAACAAAAACAGCAGTTCTGGCAGGCAGAGGGTCCTTCATATAAAGTAGAAGACTGCCAGACTACAGACTACATGTGTTTCATCCTCAGCCTGGGTTGAATTATTTCATGTGCAACCCTGATTCACTCATTCATCTGGGGTTGCAGTTATGGCATGTGGAATGATTTTACACTTGCTAACTTTTCTATTGAACTTAAAATATATTTTAACTTAAAACATATTTAATTCACTCATGAATTCTGGCTAGATTTAACTACCGTTAGATTTGGTGCCAGGAAGGGTTGTTGAGGTGAGACATATTCTGAAGGTATAGGGTCATCATCATTGATATTTAATGAACCTTTACTGTATGTCTTCATCTATTATCTTACTCTTTTCCCTGCTGCAGATGAGGAAGCTGGGACTTAGGAAAAACCTGCATAACATCACGGGGGATTAGAGAAGCAAAAATTCTCATGCATGTCTCTTGTAAAAATGACTGGCCTTGGTGAAAACTTGAATGACAGATTAATAATAGAATCTATCAACTATGTTCAGAATCCTTCTTTGGTCAAATTATCCTTTCTGCTAGATTAGCTGGGACAGAATTCTGAATGTGAATGCGATTTTCATCATAAGAAAGAACAGAGTTTACATTTATCTTCCAGGTGCTTACTACAGAGCAAAGAACCATTTACTTCGTAAAACACGCACACAGCTGCAGCATCTCTCCTCAGGAAATTTTTGCAGTGTTAATAAAATCAATTAACAAACATATTGAAGAATGTTGCACATATTTCAACTTGTACAAAATGGGAAAGTACATGACCACAGGTGAGCTGTAAGAACAAATGGTGACAGTCTCCTTGGAGCGGTAGCTACGTCCTTCATAAATAAAAGCCATAAAAAAAGCCTATTTATTTGAGTGGCTGCATCCTTGTTAAATCAACTTCCATGACATGGTTACTTTCAGAAATATCTATCATTTTTATCTCAAATTCACATAAAATCCACAAAGCAAAAAAGATTTTTTGTCAAGGAAAACAAAACACAACAAAACTCTGAAATTGAGTTCTAGTCCCAGCTATAAAATTAACTGGTTATTTCACTTGAGCAAGTCATTTAACTTGTTAGGCTTTTTGTCTTCTGAAAATCATAAGAATGAAGCAACTGATTGTTATTTGGATTTTATGAGTCTGACAGAGGTAATGGTGTGAGATTTCACTGTACTGAAAATAAGAAAATGGGCACAGTTTTGGGGGCTATGCCCAGCAGAGCTCCAGGGAGACTTCTGGCTCTGTGCTCAGGACTAATGTTGGCTGTGCCCAGGGAGCCATAAGTAGTGCCAGGAATTGAACTGGGGTCAGTAGTTACAAGGCAAGTGCTTGTCTCCTGTACCAATTCTCTGATTGAGGCCAAAGAGCTTTAACTAAAACATAAAAATACTTTTTCCTCCATGTAATAGAAGTTTCAAGGTAATTAAAATAGAAATGGGAGTATTATAATCTTTGTAAGTACTTTCATAATTGGGACTGATCTTAATTTAGATGATATTTTAAAATCCATGTGAAAGAAACGCTGGAGAGTCAGAGAATAATAAAATGACTAATTCATGCCAGTTGCCAGAAAAATACACTAATACATGCAAAATACAAGTATAATTTGCCAACATGAGTAGGATTCAGTAATAAATGCATCTGTGTTGTATAAATAGTTCTTTTGCTCCTTCAAAGTTGCATTTTATCTTATTTTATTCACTG
>PVKC010044112.1:0-11661 GCA_004027635.1 Crocidura indochinensis | reverse complement strand
GGGAGATAGCATGGAGGTAAGGCGTTTGCCTTTCATGCAAAAGGTTATCGGTTCGAATCCCGGTGCCCCATATGGTCCCCCGTTGCCTGCCAGGAGCAATTTCTGAGCATGGAGCCAGGAGGAACCCCTGAGCACTGCCGGGTGTGACCCCCCCCCAAAAAAAAACAAAAAACAAAAAACAAAACAAAACAAAAAAGCCTGCTTGGATTGTCCGAGTTAGAGAGGCAGTCCGAACAACCTCGCAGTGATTGGTGCAGGATCGAGTTGGAAAATTCGTTTTGTGGCAATATTCAGACAATTTTCATTTTCTGGCATATCGAAACATTTTTCGGGATATACTCGGCGTATAAGACGACCCCCGATTTTCAGTTGACTTTTTTTTGTTTCAAAAGTCATCTTATACGCCAGCAAATACGGTATGTGATAATGAGGTAATGTGCAAAGGTTATTTTATTTTATTTGGTTTGGTTTGGTTTAGGAACTATGTTAAATTGTGCTCAGGGCTTACTCCTGGCTCTCTGTACTCAGGAATTACTCCTTGAGGTTTTTTGTGTCCTTACATTTGCTGATATGGATTAAAAGTTGACCATGAGGGGCCCAGGAGATAGCATGGAGGTAAGGCGTTTGCCTTTCATGCAAAAGGTCATCGGTTCGAATCCCGGTGCCCCATATGGTCCCCCGTGCCTGCCAGGAGCAATTTCTGAGCATGGAGCCAGGAGTAACCCCTGAGCACTGCCGGGTGTGACCCAAAAACCAAAAAAAAAAAAAAAAAAAAGTTGACCATGTACAAGATAAGCACCTTAACCCATATATTATATCTCTGGCAAAATATATGCATTATAAACAGATATGGTACCATTTTCTATAAGAGACTTCTACATTCTTGGATTTTGCTTTCGGTGAAGAGGGAGGGGTCCTGGAACCAGTATCCCTGAATAGTAAAGGACAACTATTCTTTCTTTTTGGGTGTATCAGTTTGTTAAATTGAGAATTAGTAGTTAAAGAATTAAAGTTGTAACCTTCCTTTTTTTTTTTTAATTCCAAGCAAACTTAGAATAGCTGTTCTCAGTTATAAAACAGTTTTTGGTTTCATTGGTTATATATCTTAGCCCTGTTTTTTTGGGTACATTTTGGAGATAAGTATGAATAAGCTTGATGAATATGGATAGAACTCTGAGATGTTTGTACCTTCTCTCTCTTCTCTTGCATCATTATTTACACAGTTTAGACCCATTAACGTTTAGTAATTATATGACAGTTGTATGTGGTTGATTTGAGTTTCGTTATGAAAATGAGAACCTTGGCATATGTATACTTGAGTCGGATATTTGTTGGTTTGATTTTTGTGGGGGTTTTTTTTTGCAAGAAACAAAAGACAGTTTAGATAGTATTTTAAGTATATTTTGCTTAATATACTCTAGCATACTTTAAGGTCATGATTATAGTATTTATTATTCTTCCTTATAATTGTTTCATGATTTACAACTTCCAAACCTTTATTTTGCCTTGGAAGATTAGCCAGTTTAACTTCCTTGTCTGGCAGTGCTAGGTTAACACTGCAGGTACTGACATGCCTGCAAATGCTCAGACCAGCTCTGCTAGGAGGAAGAGTTTGTAGTCTGCTGACTTCCTTGGTGAAGATTCCCCACCTTGGTTGATTTTAAATGACTTGTGAATCCTACCACAGCAGTGTTAACCTACATACATAGAGTACACTATTATAACTCTACATACATAGAGTACACTATTACTTAGAATTTAACCCACAGGTACTTTAGTTACAAATAGCATCCAGAGCCCATTGCAAATAATAAATAGGAAGTGATGAGTTTTGAATACCTGTTATCTCTGCTTTTAGGATAATTACTTTAATTGTATGTTTATGTAGCTTACCTTTTAATGTTAACTGGGTTTCACAGTTGTCTTGCCAAAGATCCCAAGAAAACATCATTGGGCTATAGGGAACTGGGACAAACTGGCTCCAACATCTACTGATTACATATTTTCTTTTGTAAGGCTGGTTCTGTGTCACTTTTCTTCCCTTCTCTTTCTCAGCCCTATTCTGAGTTTGGTTTGGATACTAAAAACAAGATTTAGTTTTGAATCTGTGTTTGGCAAGCAAAGTTGTTGTGCTCATGAGGCTTCTGGAAATGGAGATCAGAGTTGAAACTCGTTTAGAATTTAAATCTGGGGCTAGAGTAATAATACAGCAGGTAGAGTGCTTGTCTTGTATGCTGCCAACCCTGGTTCGATCCCCGACATCCCATATGGTCTCCTGAGCTCACCAGGAGTGACCCCTGAGCACAACAGGTGTGGCTAAAAAAAAAAAAAAACACACAAACAAACCATCAAGAAGGAATTTAAACCTGATTTTGTGTGTGTTTGGGGCCAAACCCCAGGGGGAGTCATACAAGGCAGGGATCAAACCTGAAGCTCCCCCATGCAAAACAGGAATTTCAGCGCAGTGTTTTTATGCCTGTCTCAAAAAACAGGCAGGGGCTGGGGGGGAGAAGGGAAATGGGTGACATTGGTGGCGGGAAAATTGCACTGATGACGTGGGTGTGCATTTTATGGCTGAAACCCAATTATGAACATATTTGTAATTCGGTGCTTAAATAAAGAAATTATTTTAAAAAATTAAAACCAATGTTTTTTATTTGGTTTTAAGAGTATGGCTTGGGTTTTCAAGTTGTTGACTCAGCTCTGTAACCCTTTGCCTTCTCTGGCTGTTGAGTTACAGTGCTAGGAGATAAGGCACCATTCATTCTTTTCTTTTGTTGTTGTTTTTTTTTTTTTGTATTTTTTGTTTGTTTGTTTCTGGGTCACACCCAGCAAGGCTCAGGCATTACTCCTGGCTCTACGCTCAAAAATCACTCCTGGCAGGCTCGGGGGACCATAAGGGATGCCGGGATTCGAACCACAGTCCTTCTGCATGCAAGGCAAATGCCTTATCTCCATGCTATTTCTCCGGCTCCTCATTCACTCTTTTCTAAACCTCCTCCCCTCCCTTCTCTGTGCTCTTTATCCACATTTATGCTGGTAGTTAATCCTGTGGTGTCAAGCAGACAGGATGTTACCAGATCAGCCATGGCACATGGTCTTACTTTTGATTCAGAAATTAAGGGTTTTTTTGTTTGTTTGTTTTTCTGTTTGGGGGCCATACCCAATGACCCTCAGGGGTTACTCTGGCTATGCGCTCAGAAATCACCCCTGGTTTGGAGGACCATATGGGACTCTAGGGAATTGAACCTCAGTCTGTCCTAGGCTAATGGCATGCAAGACAAATGCCCTATACCAGTTAGGCCAAGCTCCAGCACAAAAATTAAGTTTTGCTTTGTTTTGTGGAGAGTACACCTGCCAGTGCTGAGGGCTTGCTCCTGCCTCAACTCAGGGATCACCCTTGGTAGTTTTTTTTTATAATAATATTTCTTTATTTTCTGTATATTGTTGACAATAATATTTTAGGTACATATTAACATAAAATCAGGGGGATTCCCATATCAAATTGTCCTCCTTCCACCTCCATTCCTGTCCTACCACCCATATCCACCTCCCTCTCCCTTGGGGCTGCAAGAATAGATGGTCTCCTCTGGATAGTTTTCATGGGATTTTACTCAGTGCCAGGAGTTGAACCTGGAACCTGGGTCATCCACATGCAAGACAAGCATCCTTCCCATTGCCCTGTTGTTCTGGTCCAAATATTTAAGTTTTAATAAAAGACTTGATTATGAGAAAATTGCCAATACAACTGAAAACTGAAACTGTGGGAGGAGAGCAGGGGGGAGGAATATGAGTGCTCTGCTGGTGGCTGTGGTCAGTAGCTTTGTAAGCATAAAACTATAATTTTAAGACTATCTTAAATCTTGATGCTGCCATTAAAAATCAATTTTAAAAACGTGAGCTGTCTTCAGAGACAGAAGTAAAACAAGGCAAGACAACCCCTGGCAGTTTCAGGTTTGTGCTGACTTGATTAATATCTTAAAAAGACTAAAGGGGAGGATCAGATATTTATTTCTGCTAGAAGCAGTTTGTTCAGTTTTCTGATTTGCCCTTTAGAAAGGAACAATTGAAGCCTAAAATTGCTATGTAACAGCTTAGATTGTGGTGGTTGTTTTCATTTTAAATCTCACCCACCTAGTTTTCAAAGCATAGTCTTGATCGAATGTTAAAAAAATGCCTTGAATATTTCAAAACATTCACTTATGTCAGTTCCCTGAATCAGACTTACATAATCTTGAAACGTTTTCCTCTTTATTTCCACCTAAAACAATAGGTATTTATAGTTACCTACTGAGCCAGGAATGGGCGATTATTGCGAACATAATTCTTGTCTGCTTCAAGTGGAAGCTTATGGATAGAAGTCTGTGAGACCTGCTTTGCTTTTGATTATGAAATACTGATCTCTGTCTTAATTAAACCATATAAGGGTATCATAGTAACTTTAACAGCAAATCTGGAGAAATAATTAATAGAGAAATCTAACCAAAGGTAAATTTTTGAATTCCTTGAGAATGAACCATCTGTTATTACTGGAATCCCCAGGTTAGGTCTCTTCTGATTAGAGTACACTATAGGTGTATTATCTGTCTTTAAGTGTGTACATTTTACAGCCTTGTTTTCTGTTCATATCAACAGACTTCTGTATTTTCTTGGTACTTGACAGATATTAGGCTATTCTGTTAAAAAGAAGACAGACTTACTCCACTTCAGCCTGAATATAGACAATTCTAGTTTCAAAGAGATTTTATAAAGAGATATTAAGCACTTGGGAGACGAGCTAAAAAAATTACCTGTGTAACAAGAGTAAGGCTATCAAGGCTATTCATGAAAAAAATGGCATTTGAATATGTATTTAATGATGCCTTTTATTAAACTTTTGGGGTGAGGAGAACCTCTCAAGTGGATACTCAAAAGACAAGTCGGGTAGTGGAGGGTAGCCACCAGCATTCACTGCCAACTGAATGAGGTGTTCAATGCAAGAGCTCAAGAATTTGAAGCTGTTAGATTACCCAGGACAGTGCTGGGTGGTGGGTCTCTGGGTCACACCTCGTGGCACTCAAGGGTTCCCCAGGTCTATACCCTGCAGTCTTGGGGGGAACCATTTAATACCAGGAATCTAACCACTGTACAAGCTCCCATACTCTAAAATGTCCTTTTAAGAAGTTATGAACCTTACCAGTGCTAATTGGAAGGAACATTTAAGATGTTAAAATTAATAAAAACATAGAACTCGGGGGCCAGGGAGATAGCATGGAGGTAGGGCATTTGCCTTGCATGCAGAAGTACGGTGATTCGAATCCTGGCATCCCACATGGTCCCCCGAGCTGGCCAGGAGCTATTTCTGAGCATAGAGCCAGGAGTAACCCCTGAGCGCTGCCAGGTGTGATAACAAAACAAAAAAGCAAAAGCAAAACAAAACAAAAACCAACATAAAACTAATCAATATGAGATAGCATGGTTGTAAGGCATTTGCCTTTCATGGGTCATCCGTTCGAATCCCGGTGCCCCATATGGTCCCCCGTGCCTTCCAGGAGCAATTTCTGAGCATGGAGCCAGGAGTAACCCCTGAGCATTGCCGGGTGTGACCCAAAAACCAAAAAAAAAAAAAAAAAACTAATCAATATGATGCTTAGAGATAATGGTTTTTTTTTTTGGGGGGGGGTTCCTACATCCACTCCTGGTTCTGTGCTCAGGAAACACTGCTGGTAGAGTTTGTGGGGGTCTTATAAGTGTGCCAGGGCTCTAAGCTGTGTCAGTTGTATGCAAAGTAGACACTCTAGTCATTGTCCTATATTACTCTGGCCCCCTTAGCGATAACATTAAAAAATATGTAGAATCTTTCTCTGTCTATATTGGATACAAATTTCTCTCCACAAAGAAGACTGCTCTAAGTATTGTTTTAAAACAATAATGTTGTAAATAAACATTGTTTTAAAACTTGATCTAACTGTCAATATACTGAGACCATGCTGCACTAACAATAAATGGGTTTGTTATTGTTATGGTAGCATTCCATATGTCTATGTGGTTTATTATGTTTTTAACACTTTCCCACCAGTGGACATTTAACGGCTCTTTGCTTTTTATTTTATAAAGCATACAATGGTGAACATGTTTATGCATACATTATGCCTTTCTTTTTTTTGTTTTTTTTTTTTTTTGTTTTTTTTGTTTTTTTGGTCACACCCGGCAGTGCTTAGGGGTTACTCCTGGCTCCATGCTCAGAAATTGCTCCTGGCAGGCACGGGGGATCATATGGGGCACCAGGATTTGAACTGATGACCTTTTGCATGAAAGGCAAATGCCTTACCTCCATGCTATCTCCCGGGCCCCCATTATGCCTTTCTTAACCAGCTCTTCGTACACAGTTGGGGCACTGTAGTTTTCTTCTACTAACAAGGCAAAAGAAACAGTTTGAGCAAAGAGGCATGAGAGAGAAAGGAAATCCCTAAGTCTGTAAGAAGGATGGAATTGTCATAAGAAGCAAAAAAGAGGAGATTGTGGTAGGAAGCAAAGGTGTTTGTTATGGCTGGAGGAAGCAGATAGAAGGTTTTCTTGCTGTGCCCTTTATTCTCCTTCAGTGTGGAACTATGTTGGAATCTATATGATTCTTCATGTGAAGATGGAGTGAGTCATTTCCTTAATTTCCCTTATTTGGGAAGAAATGAAAATTACTAGTTCTGCTTTTCAAATAGAAGTCAATGGGGAAAGTGTGTGTATGTGTGTGTGTGTGGAAAGTATCACAAGACCAAGAGTGCTTATGAGTAAATTTACAATTTTGAAATCTTAGAGTCTGATGTGACTCTATCCCAGTGGCTGTAAAATAATATTGACAATAAATAAGGTCCTGAAAGGTATCATTTTGACATTCAGCCAAAGAGTATCAGATCCCCACTCGGTAGAATGTCATCCTTTGGTTATTGTTTAAGTTGTCTTCACTTATCTTTCCTTTACCCTCTCTTCCTTAGTGTCTTTTTACCACACTATTTAATTTGTATCTCATGTTGGATGTTCTAATTCTGAATTTGTCTATTTAGTGAAATAATTTATTCCAGCTCACTCATTAGTGTAATGTCTATGTTCTTTCTTTAATCATACATTGAAAAACTTTTTTTTTTGGGGGGGGCCACACCCAGCAGTGCTCAAGGATTACTGCTGGCTCTGGGCTCAGAAGTTGCTCCTGATAGGCTTGGGGGGCTATGGGATGTCGAGTTCATCCAAGGTCAGCCACGTGAAAGGCGCACACACCTTACCACTGAGCTATCATTATGACCCCCACATTGAAAAATGTTTAAACCTCACAAATCTTAGGCTCCCCCCTACCCATAATATAGATTGCATAATGCACTATTATAGCAAAGTTATCTTTTTGTAAATTACTAACGTTATTTATTCCCCTTCCTTTAATTTTAATATCCAGACCTTCAATATGTGAAATGAATTTTATTGTTGTTAATTGGAATACACATTTTCATTTTCTTTTTTATAGTGTTTCTCATGATATATGCTAATTGACTTTGCATGTAAGGTCCAGTTTGTCTTAACTCAGTAATACTTTACCTCAGTTTTGAATAATTTGAAGTTGATCTGTCATTTTCCAGTCCATATGTCTGATGATATGAAGGTGTTAAGGGAATCAAACTTTGTTTCTTGTTCCTTTGTTCACATTCTTTAGACTTTGGATCTTGAAGGGAAACCAAGAACTCAAGGTCAGGCTAGCAGTTTAGCTCTTTCCTTCTATGTAGCTGAATTCAGCTATTTTCTGTTTCATTACTTCTAACTACCTCTCTACTCTGCTTTTAAGAGGCACTGGGTTAGTTTATGATTAAGGTTCCATGTGATCTTAGGACTCTAAAACTCTCTTCCTTGTCAAGGATTGAAACTTGAACGCCTCACACATGTAAAATCATGTATAGAAGTTTTGTCCTTCATACACAGAAGGAAAAGGTTGTCAGCTTCGGTCACAAATAAAGGGAACACTCAGTGCTCTGCAATAGTTTATTAGGAATTGTTTATTAGGAATTCCTAATAGTTTATTAGGAATTGTTAGTTGGGTGGCGAGTTCATGATTGCTGACTGTAATATTCTTTTTTCTTGTAGATATGTGACATGTAGCATCTTGTATTATTAATAGCACCCTTTCCCAATTTCAGTTTGAAAACTGCTTATGCTGTTGAATGTATTCTTTGCATTTCTATTGCTAGAACTGTCACTTTAATCAATTATTTTTGCAATTAATAATAATACCTTACACTAGTGTTTTCATAAGTAATGCTCCCATTACCAGTAGAAAGAAAAATTTTTGTAATTACTTTATTTAAGCGCCATGATGAGAAAATTGTTCATGATTATATTTCAGTCATAGAATGTATGTATATCACCCTTTACCAGTAAATTTCCTACCACCAATGTCTCCAGTTCCCCTCCAGCTCCAAATCCCCTCCCCCACCTGCTTCTGGGACAGGAATTTTATACACCTCTCCCTTTCTTGACACTGTGGTTTGCATTATTGTTAATGAGGGATATCACTTTTATTTTAATTTTGAACTACTCTTTGTTTTGTTTATTTGTTTGTTTTGGGGCCACACCCAGTGACACTCAGAGGTTATCCTGGCTCTGCGCTCAGAAATCACTCATGGCTTGGACACCAGGGGATCGAACCTCGGTCAGTCCTAGGCTAGTGCAGGCAAAGCAGGTGCCTTACCACTTGTGCCACCACTCTGGCCCGGAATATCACTTTTATGCATATCACATTATCTCCTTTGAGCACCCAGTTCTTGTCCATAATGAACAGTTCCAACTACATTGTCATAGTAGACCTTTTTTTTTTACCCTAGTTGTACTCCCTGCTCTTTGTGACAAGCTTCCTACAATCGACTGGTCCTTCTGACCCTCATCTCTATTGTCTGTGGATATTATTACATGCTATTTTTTATTTTTCTTATATCCCACAAATGAGTAAGGTTATCCTTTGTCTATCCCTCACCCTCTGACTCATTTCACTCATCCTAATACACTCCGTGTCCATCTATGTAAAAGCAAATTTCATGACTTCATTTTGTTTTTGTTGTTCATGACTTCATTTTGGAAAGGAAAAAAAATTAGAAAGATACCACTGGTAGACCCTTAATTTTCAGTTAATCTGTATATTAGTGCAAGCATCAGAACTATTTGAGACTTGCTCAGAAACTAGTTTCTTCAGTTTCACAATAGACAAAATCCCTTTAGGAATTCATAGAAAATCAGTGTCATCTGACTAGTCACTGACTGCCTATTAGTCCCACCTCTTCTCAGCATAAAATACTGAGCATATTTACATAAAGTATAAACCCTTAGTTTGCAGACTTCCTCACTTTAAAGTCCACCCCAGTCTGGATGCTATAAGAATCAGACATAACACCTCCAACTTTGGGGTCATACAGACATACATGGCTTTGACACTTGGCTCTAACTTGTCTGCACAACTGCCCTGAGGCATCCAAACCAAATTTCCTCATGGGATCAGGAGAGTTGTACAACCTGCCTTGCAATGGGTGTGCAATGGAAGCCTATGTTATTACTTAGAGACTTAGTAAATGACTAAAATCCAGCATGTTTTTCTTGTTCTGAGTAGCATGTCAAGGACATTTTCCCATGGGAACAATGTTTTAGCAGGGGGTTGAGCATAGTTTTAGAAATAATATTATTTTTGACACTAGCAAAAATGTACTCCAAGTATCATATACAGGTTGTTCATTAACTTTTAGTCTCTACAAGTAAACTTTTAGAATAGAACTTATTACCACTTGAGGTCTGTTTAAAGGTGTGCTGGCATTAGACATAAAAGAAAATTTCTTGGAGAGGTAGATAAGCTTTACCCCAGAGTATGTCTCATATCCATGCATCACACTTTGAGGAATTAAACCTCCTTCATTGAGAACTGTTGCTCTTCACAACAGTTCCAGCTTGATTTTCTAGTGTAGATCAGCAGATGAGGGGACTTGGGTAGCACGATTCCAAGGTGGACCAAGTGGAAGATTTTTTTTTGTCCTAACTGAGGATAAATTGAGAATTGTATGTATGGAACAGTCCTTTTCATGCTACAGTTAGGAGCTAAGTGGTAGAAGACTAAATATCAGGAAAGGAGATAGAGGCCTATTTAGACATAAAGTCTAAATATCCTGGTGGGCCTCATTTTCAGTTGTTCTGTTTTTTATTTTATATTTATTATTTATTTATTTTTATCCATTGGTTTTGGGGTCACACCTGGTGGCGCTCAGGGGTTACTCCTGACTCTATGCTCAGAAATCACTCCTCGAAGGCTCAGGCGACCATATGGGTTGTTGGGATTTGCACCACCATCCATCCTCAGTCAGTTGTGTGCAAAGCAAACGTCCTACTACTGTGCTATCTCTCTGGCCCCTTGCTCTGTTTTGTTTGTTTGTTTGTTTGTTTTAGTTTTACACACCTGCTGGTGTTCAGGGGTTACTTCTGTCTCTGTGCTCAGAAATCACTCCTGGCAGGCTCAGGAACCATATAGAATGCCAGGGATCAAACCTGGGTTCATCCAGGTGAGCTTCATGCAAGGCAAACACCCCACTGCTGTGTTATCTCTTCAGCCCCAATTTTCATTTGCTCTTAAGGAACATCTACCCCGGTGTCTTTTCTGTTGCTGCTCTTTGGGGGGAGCTGTACTTGGCAATGCTATTGCCATTTTATTGCATGGGGGTTGCTCCCAGAGGGTGCCAGGTGGTGCAGAGATTGAACCCAGACTTTCTCTTCCTGAAGAAATGTGCTCCAGACAATTGAAATTGTTTCTTACTAATATACCAGTCTTACCTGCCTGGCGCCATGTGCTATTTCTGTTCTCTCAAAGTAACATTATTGGCTCATTAATTTGATTGCTTCTCCTCGGAATACTTAAGAATCTCAGTCTTGGTCAGAGGTAATTATAATAAAAATAATTGCTTTGTAGGACAGTTGATTTACGACGTGGCTTTTTTCTTCTTTTTTTTTTTTTGAGAAAAGTGGTATGAGTGCTTTCACAACTAATTAGGGTAGACATGTATTAGCATTCATTAAAGAATATCAGTGATACTGTATATGTGTATGTTAGTATGTGTGCATGTGTGAGACCAACAGAGAGGACGAAATTGGAAAAAATTTTATTTTTTCCACAGAGGCTTGTTCTGATACAAATGTCTTAATAAATTGATTTTAAACCATCTACCAGGGCTCCTCAAACTTTTTAAACAGGGGGCCAGTTCACTGTCCCTCAGACCATTGGAGGGCCAGACTATAGTAAAAACAAAAATTACCAACAAATTCCTATGCACACTGCATACATCTTATTTTGATGTGAAGAAACAAAATGGGAACAAATACAATATGTGGCCTGAGGGCCGTAGTTTGAGGACCACTGATAAGCAAATGGGGACTTAAGGCGGTTCTAAGAGTTGTGAGCTACCTTGGAGAACTGAACTCTGAAGCACTTAGAAGTTAGATATTCTTGGGGCTGGAGTGATAGCACAGCAGTGGGTGTTTGCCTGGCACACAGCCAGCCCTGGATGGACCCCAAATCCCCTATGTTCCTCCGAGCTTGCCAGGAATGATTTCTGAGCGCAGAGCCAGGAGTAACCTCTGAGCACCACTGGGAGTGACCCAAAAACCCAAAACCAAAAA
>PVKC010044111.1:0-11655 GCA_004027635.1 Crocidura indochinensis | reverse complement strand
ATTGTCTATTTTTAGATAATACTTATTCATTTATTTTATTTTACTGATGAGAAGGATTAGTTTAACTTTCTTATTTGCAACTTGGTAATCATCTTGAATAAATTTATGCTATTCCTCCTCATATAAAACAAACAATTATAAAATATAAAATAGATTTGGTTATCTGTTATTGGGAATGGGGTGACTGGACAATTAGTAGGGTGCTTACCTACTTCTCATCTGACTTGATGTTGATCCTTAGCACCACTGGTCTCAGAGTTCTACAAGGAGTGATTCCTAAAGTGAAAAAGAAGAGTAAGCCCTGAGAAGTCATGTGCTTGCCTTAAATCCAAAATAAAACAAAATATCATTTGTTCTCTTATAAAGGAAAGAGAGAAAAGCAGGAAACTTATTTAACATAATAAAACCATAGATAAAAAGCTTAAACCTAATGTCATACTCTATGGTGGAATACTAAAGGTTTTTCTGACACACGCATCACTTTTATTTATGTTTTTTGCTTCAGTTTATAGTTCCAAGAATTTTTAATTATGTTAAGTGAGTACTGAATGTATCTAGAAGAGTCATTAACCGATTTTAACTGTTTCTTTGGTAGCAAAGGAGAGTTGTAGCCCTAATGGAACCATTACTAATATTAAATACACAAGAGTGGGTAAGCATAAATAATCATGAATCACATATTTTAAGCTGACTAACAATAAGCTCACTAACAATAAGGAGAAAACCCATTCAACTTGAATGAGAGTTTGCATTTTATTTTCCATGAAAACTATTTTCTACAACTCATATTTTTCACTTTGAATGTCCAATTTTTGTATGTGGATACTGAACCTTTGAAAATAATCCAAAAAGACTTTGTAGATCAGTAATTTCATCTAGGTTTTCAATTAAATTGATTTGCAGAGTATGAATTTTACATCAGTTTCTTTCCACTTGCTTATGCAGAACCATGTTTTTATTTACCATATAAATGCATGTATCACTTTGCCACTATGCAGTGGAATCAGACACCAAGGCAACTCAGCTCAAAGATAGTGTTAGTTCATAGAAGATGGTGATTCTAGAAGTTTACGTGTACCATGCCTGTGTTTTATCCTATGGTGTTAAATAAGCAAGACATAAAAACATAAAAAAGTATACTGGTTAAGACTTTTGCTTGCAGGATGCCATCCAGAGTTGATACTTCAGCATGCAGTATGGTCTCTGAGCACTGCCAGAAGTGGTATATGAGCACAGAACCAGGAGTGATTCCTAAGAACTGCAAGTGTGGCCTCTAAATCAAACCAAAACAGAACATGGGTTTGGGTAAAAAGCCTTCACATGAACAGATATTGTTAAATTTGCCAATATATGGATCCCATTTCACACCCAGAAGATTCATATTCCATCACGTGGAATGTCAAATGACTGATGTGCACATTAAAACTGAATCTAAAACCAAATACAAGAACTCCCATAGTGATCTTAGTCCAAGAATACATTAAAGAGTATATAAAGTGGTTTTATTTATTTAATTTTTTTCGGTATTTATGTTGCCAGAGAGTGAACCCAGACCTTCTCCCAGGCTAAGAAAGCAGTCTAATGTTGAATTATATTCCCAACCCAACTTATACATAATTTTAATCATTGTACTCCATAGTACTTGTGGATACAATGAGCCTATAAGTGAGATTCCAGATGACTCTGTAGTGGGGGATGGTCTTTGGAAAAATTGATTTTGGACCATGGGTGATTACAGAATCTTCTTTAAAAAAAAAAAACTTAAAAACTTTGTTAAGACCAAATTCGAATTTCAAGTGTTTCACAGTTATATTAAAGGTGCACAGTGATAGTGAATTAGGGCTATTCCCACTACCCATGTTGACTTCCCTACACCACTATTTCCAGTATACCTGTCATACCTCCACCCTTAATCCCTTGGGCTGCTAGTGTAACAGGTCCCTTTTGTGTATAGATTGTTGCAGTTTGGGTCTCTTGATTCTATTATTATTGACTTTGGGTTGGGTATTTAGGTCTGACCCTTTTAATTTCCACTCAGTGTGCTTGAGGTTTGAGATTGCTTTGTCCCTGGTACCATCCCCCCCTTTTTTTCTCAATTTGTAGGTAGTTACAGAAATAAGAGATAGAACAAGATAATTTATGTTATATGGTTATGTTTTTTTTTTAAAGCAGGTGGCCCTCCTGTCTAGAAGCTATAAATATTAATTTAAAAAAGGAAAAAAAAGAAATAAAAAGAAAAAAGGGGAATGGTACAGCATTTTCTTTAATTTTGCATAGGTACAGTAAGTATTGAGGAAATTAGAAAGGAAATTCCCTTGACTTAAGAGATCAGGGTTTCTCCACTCTTGAAACATACTGTCATAAAAGACTCTTTTAATTCAAATCATATAGGAGAGGTCAGATCATCTACACTGTGTGTAACATAATTTGTGGCTGTCTGTAGATGGTAAAGACACCTGAAGTTTAGAAGAGGAAAAAATATGTTTTCTTTTGGTGTGTGAACTTGTGTTTTACAAAGAACAGGGCAAGGTAACCTTTTCTGTACTTTCATAGTTCTTAAGTTTCTATGGGGCAGTATTGGACTCCTCTGCTGCCTCTGAAGACTTACATATGTGATTCCTTTTGCCTAAAGGAAATTCAGAGGAGAAAAAAGAGGAGGTCATTTATCCTGTAACCATTATTTCCCAAAATAAGAATTTTTAAAATTATGATTTATAGTTTAGGTCCCTTAACTCAAGTAATGATCTAGGGTCTCTTTTCTTTCAAAATGCAACAGTGTTGAGAACTTGCATACATTTTGTCTCTACTTTTGATGGTCATCTCTGGCATTTAATGACAGTGTTGAGTTCCAGCATATTCCAGAGCTTTCTTCTCTCTCTCTCTCACCTCCTACTTAGCATGGTTTATTCTCACATTGAGTTTTTTGAGTTTCTGATTATAGTTTTATGAAACTATAATATGCCCTTATTGATTGATAAAACAAGAATGTGTTAATTTCCAAGATTCCTATAGATAATGGAATTTCAGTGAAAATGGGTGCTATATAATATGTATAAATTTGATTGTTATGCCAGTGCACTGTATGTTTTGTGTATTACAATTGAGAAAATGCATAAAATCATTCAAAACTCTCCAAAATAATGTCACTATTTAGAATGATAAAGACTAAAATAAAGGAGATGTCAGAGTGTTTGTAAAATTATAATTTACAATTATGAAAAAACCATTGTTTTCTCATGATTAGATTCTTAAATTTTGTTTTGGTTTGGGCTACACTCAATGATGCTCAAGGGTTACTCCTGGCTATTCACTCAGAAATCAGTCCTGACTCAAGTGGAGGGGGGAGCATATGGGACACAGGGACTTGATCAAGGTCAGTTCCGAGTCAGCCACATGCAAGGCAAATACCCTACCACTGTGCTATTGCTCTAGCCTTGGATTCTTATTTTGAATAACTTCCCTTCACCTCCCTGCTGCTCTAAGCAGTATTACATGGGAAGAAATTCATATACACCAGGCAGCAGATATAAACTAGTCCCATATATAGCAGATATCAACATTGTTCATTTGGTTTATGAGTTGTTTGCCATTTTCTTCCTTTTTAAAAGTATTTTTATATTAGCATTATAAAGAATCTTGAAGGGATTTACTGAGGTACATATTAAATGCATTTAATCTGGGATTTCCCTGGTTTTATTTTCTTGTTGCTTTCAGATTTCATTGAACAATGAAAACCCTCACTTTTGTTTACAAGACTTTGCTTTTGCTAGGAAAATTCCTCTATTAGTTCTTGGTCCTGCAAGTTATCATGTCCAGTTATAATACAGATATCTTCTAATTGCTTCTCATATTTTCAGAAAAATTTTAGAAAACATTTGTTTGTATATAGTGTCCAAGGATTTAAAAATTTTAGAACATAATCTTGCAAAATTATAAGTGAATTTTTTCTAATAAATAATTAAGGGTTTATTGATACAGAGAAGAAACGATGTAAAATGTCCTATCCTGAATTTAATCTCCTTCCTTGAGGTGAGCTGCATCTTTCACTATAACCACATGAGTGATGAATCTAGAAATTTAATGCCATAATATATTGTTGCCTGCAACTTAGAGTCATGTATTCACTCTTTATTTGGGGTTAAGTAGTACTTGGAAATGGAGTTAATGATCTGCAAAGTGAAAATGTTTCCTGAGTATTCTAAAGAGGCTGTCAGAAAACTGTAGTTGCAGCAATGATTTTCGAGAACCTTCTTTAATATCCTTCCTTTTCTACTAAGCACAGTAGAAACTCCAACATGAATCATGTTCCTTTTTATCACGATAAAGGGAAGAGCTTTAATATGTAACTATATAGGAGAAGGTTGCTCTTTCAAGGTAGTTGGGAAGAAGTGAAGTAGATTATCCAAATGAGAAGTACAAAATTAAAGGAGCATGTGTAAATCTGGAACACCCTGCCTCAATGAAAATGCTTCTGGCAAGTTTAGTTTAATTCTCTTATTGTTCAAAGACATTTTCTCACCCAGCTTTTTAAATTTTGTTTTGAACCACACCCAGTGATGCTCAGGGGTTACTCCTGACTATGCCCTCGGGGGACCATATGGGACCCTGGTGATTGAACTCAGATCCCGATTAGGTCAGCCACCTGCAAGGCAAAAGGCCAACTGTTGTGCTGTCGGTCTGGCCCTTCTCAGCCAGCTTTTGACCCTTAAATGATTCCCATTCAGCATCTCTGAATATGAGCCTACCTATATATATATAGGTCAAGATGTGTATACTGGACAGTGCTGGTACATCACATATGAAATATGAGTTAATCTTTATAATCCATGAGAATTGTGATATGTATGTTTCTCTTTTCCAGTATGATTGCAATGTTGGGATTCCATCTTGTTTGGATGGAATTTTTTTTCTTCTCACTTTTCCTTCTTTAACTCAGAACATAGAACAGTTGTTTATGTGTTGGCACAAAAAAAAAGTACTAGATATGTGAAAGAGAGAAGGAAAGGAAAATTTATTGGCCTGGTGAGAAATTTGATTAATATTGATCTGTATTAATTTCATTAATATTTGAACTGTCAGAGACTATGATAAAGGAAATTGTAGATACCATTTCTGGGATGAACAAGTTTAGTTTTCAGGATTTTTTGTGTCCTAAATGATTTGGTGAGTTGGTTGAAGAAAAAAAATGTGAATGTCAGGGCATGTATAGGCCAAGAAGTCAAAATTATATATATATGAGTATCAATACACATAAGAATCTTTGTGTTAATTTCCTCTATGTATGTGAGCTGTAAGAATAAATTTTAAACTATTTCATCTCTATCCTGTAACTTGGAAAATGTATTGTCACTGGGTTGCAGAGAGAGCAATCAAACATGATTTGTTTAAAATTAAGATGGATTTTCAACCATAATTCTCTTTAATAATAAAAGAAATAACTTCAGAAAATATGGTAAAATTATTGGGATTTGTTTTAAGCATTCAGTCTCTCTCTCTTTTTTTTTTTTTTTTTTTGGTTTTTGGGCCACACACCGCAGCGCTCAGGGGTTACTCCTGGCTATATGCTCAGAAGTTGCTCCTGGCTTGGGGGACCATATGGGAACCGGGGAATGGAACTGCGGTCTGTCCTAGGCTAGCGCAGGAAAGGCAGGCACCTAACCTCCAGCGCTACTGCTGGCCCCCAGCATTCAGTCTCTTTAACTGAGTAAATTAATTTGTGAAACCTACTGTCTATTTTATTTTTTCTTCAATTTTTTGTGACAGATATCTTCTGTATAATGTTCTGTTTCTTACAGATATTTTAGTTAGATATCTGTGAATACTGGCATAATCATTATCATTCTATATTTTACTATCACATGTCTAAATTGTTATTTTTCCAGTCTAATTTACATTTAAATATAAAGTGACACTAATTTACATTGTCATCATTTCATAAATTGTGAGATCCCTGAGTATCTTCTTCAAGTCAATGGTCTGATTTATTTTTCTCTACATGTAGGAACATTCAGTTGAACTTAATATTTTTATTACGTATATGTATTTCTACTTCAGGTACAGTTTTTCAGAATGCCCAGATTCTAATGAGTCTCTCATTGAGCCAAACATCCTCACCTGTGACTACAACATTGCTCCCTTTGTCAGATGGATTTGTTTTGTTGTTTTTTGTTTTGCTTCAAGATTTGGTGGGAATTTTTTCCCTGAACATTTTAACAGTTACTTTTTGGTGGTTTGTCTTATTTTTTAAATTGAAGTAACATTGGTTTATAAGAATATGTTTGATGGGCAAATTTTCATCTCCTAAAATTTTGCAACACTCACCACCAAAGCTCCTCTTTCCTTCTGTCTTCATCTTTTAGTATCCTCCATTTTGCTTACCAGACATCTAGTTCTATAGTTATTGAGCAAGTATTTGTTTATCATCATTGTCTGTTCTTTATATTTTACACATAAGTAACATAATTAAATATCTGTCTTTCTCCTTTTGACTTATTTTTTCTTAGGATGACTCACTCCAATTACAGACACTATTTCATCTTTTCTAATAGCTGAGAGTAGATCAACCACATATTCTTTGCTCAGTCATTTGTTGTTGGATGTTTGGGTTGTTTCCAGATCTTGGCTTTTGTAAATAGTACTGCAATCAACTTAAGTGTGCATATATCTTTTCAGGGTTAGTGTGTTTATGCTGATTGGATCCATGCCTATGAACAAAATTGCTGGATCATATTGTAGTTCTATTTTTAATATTTCATAAATTATACATAGTGGATGGATACATTTACATTCTTGCCAATGGTGTCTGAGGTTCCTATTGCTTGGCACCCATAAATATTTCTTTCTAGCCTTTTGCATGTACATCATTGTTTCATGTGTGAGGTGGTATGATATTGTTGACATTTGCTTTTCTTTTATATAAGGGATTCTGAGGATTTTCTCCAGTTCTGGTTACCATCTATATATCTTCTTCAGTGAAATGTTGGAGTCTTGGAATCTCTTGGAGTTAAATCATCCTTTTTTGAGCAATTTGTTATTATTTGTACTTAGCTGTTGAGAAAAACATTTTTAAGAAATTTCAGCTAAGGTTGCAACCTCATTGTGTTTCCTCACTATTAGAGAAAAACCTACTTAAATGTTTCTTTTTATTATTAATTAAATGTTATGTCAAGTTCAATGATTCTAAACTTTGAATATTGCTAAAAATAACTTGTATGACTTAAAATGCACATTTTGGCTTAGTAGGTCTGAGACACTCGGCTTCTAATAAGTGGGTTATTTTTTTTCTCTCTTTGTATTATACTTTAATAAAACAACTTCAGGTTAGAATTTTGACATATAAATATGTATTAAAATTTCGAGTAATACTGTCAGCAATGATCTACAGTGATTGTATGGCTATATTATACTTTAATATAATTTTAATAAGCATTTTTTTGTATTTACTTGAACAATCTGGAACAAATAATTTAGAAATTGTGGGATATATTTCAAATAATCCAACAGGGCCAGGAGGAATAGCACAGTGGTAGGGCATTTGCCTTATACAGATCAGATTCGATTTCTGGCATTCCATAGGGTCTCAAGAGCCTTCCAGAAATGATTTCTGAACACAGAGTCAGGAGTAACACCTGAGTGCTGCAATGGTGGGCCAATAAAAAACAAAACAATAACAAAAACAATAAAGTAACCAAACAAGATTATTTGGTAAATCAAATTAAATAAAACAAAGAAAATTGTAGTACACTCTTAGATTCTGACAACTGAATACTACTACAAGAGTAGAAAGTGACCAAGTACAATAATGAGAGGTTCAATATTTGGTAAAATAAGAATAAAAGAACTAAACTTTTGACTGAGAGCATAATAATCATTGAAGTTTATTTAAGGATGGAAGTGAGTACAGAGGTTAGTGCACTTGCCTTGCCCCCAACTGACCCTATTCCAATACCCATAACTCATATGGCCTAACACAGCCAGGAATGATTTCTGAATGCAGACCTAGGAGTGAAGAAAGAGAAGGAAGGGAAGAAACTGGAGGAAGAGGAGAAGGAGGAAAAGAAAAGAGAAAATGGCAGGAATAAATTGACTGACTTTACATAGTCTATAATACCAATATGGCTATGGAAGAGAAGTATATTATCAGAAATATACACTTTATTGTAGTGTACATGCAGTACATTAAATGAAGTTTTGGGTCTCAGTGGAAACCATCTATTGGTACATCAACTCATTTTTTTTTCTTTTTGGGCCACATCTGGTGACTCTCAGGGATTACTCCTGGCTATGCACTCAGAATTTGTGCCTGGATTGAGGGACCATATGGGGCTTCAGGTCCATATGGTCCATATGGTCCATATGGTCCATCCTAGGTTAACACATGCAAGGCAAACTACCTTCTGCTTATGCCACCATTTCAGCACCACCACCCATTATTTCTATCCCTCCTCACTGGTGAAGAAATTTCCATCATCTGTAGGTAATACCATCCTGAAACTAGACTGTATTCAAGTCATTCTGACCTGAGCTGGGCAACACAATTCCCTGCTTTTAAAGAGAAGTGATCACATTGGATCTACCTGGTTCTTCCAGATTTCTCTTCATTTTTTTTTAATTTTAACAATTATAGCAGCACAAAGTAACATTTTCCAGATAAAAAATTAAATATTCTAATTGCTAGCTCATGAACATGCTTTAGTTTTATTGCTTTGGAGGCCACATTGGCAATGCTCAGGGCTTACTCCTGCTTCACACTAGAAAGGCTTCTTGGAGCTGACATGATGCATGGGATGGAACCCAGTTTGTTTGTTTGCGATCTTTGTCTTTTTAATTTTCTTAAGTGTTTTAACTCATGAACTTTTATCTCAATGTGCCCCTTGACATTTTATTCCATGGAATCCCAATTTTATTTTCATTGTAAATACACACAATTTTATACTTTTAGTTCATTTTATCTGCTTGAAACATTAGATCAACTATTGGTAACATATGTGAATATCAAAGTTTGTTTATCTTCTCATTTTGTATGGTCCCCAATTTATTGTGAATTGCAAAACTCTTATTTCCTTTTATTTAATTGAAAGAAAATTTTATTTTATAAACATAACAATTTTTTCTAGAGTAATGTATTAGCACTTTGCTGGTTATTTATATATTTTTGTAAAAAGTGTTGCAACAAACAGAATGATTAAAACTTTTTTTCTGTATATTTTTTTGTATTTTTTTATGTAATACATTTTCTCAGATGACTTGGTATGTCTTGCTATATTTTAGGGGTGTGCTGCAGGGTTGCATAAAAATTGGAGTTTCCTGGGGGTTTTGTAGCCTACTCTAATTTATAATTCATAACTATTTTTATTTCTCCAGAAAATGTATTTTTCTAGTTCAGCCCTAATTTGAATAAGTTTTCTTTTTTTGAGGGGAGGTCTGACAACATTTTGACTTTTTTGAAGATTTTCATTTAATTGTCATTTGCCACATTTAAAAAAATAAATCATAATTTACTGATGCTTTATCTGTATGGTATTTTATTTTCTTTATAAAATTACCTTTAAGGTTTCTATATTTTTCATTTAAATTTGGCTCATGATACTCACAGAAGTCTATACCCTTTTGATTTTCATTTTTGTCATCAACACATTTGTGTATTTCGTTTTCATTTTAAATAGCAGAAAGTAAAATGTCTCAGATATTTGGTGAGTGGAATGGTTTACTGATAATTCAAAAATTTTAATTTTTGTGGGATACTAACAGATTAAAGTCTTGAGTATATAAATTACTAAAAATAAAATTTTGGTTATTTAACTGACATTCTTCTATCATTTTTTTGGTTTTTTATTTTTTAAACTATATATATAGTTTATATATTTGGCCACCCCTAAAAGCATCCAGGAGATACTCCTGGCTTTGCACTCAGAAATCACTACTGCTGGCTCATGGGACCATAAGAGATGCCAGTAATCAAATCGAACCTGGGTCGGCCATGTGCAATGCAAATGCCCTACCTGCTGTGTTATTGCTTTCATGATATTTGATTTATTCCACAAATCAAGGTAATAATAGCAAATTATGTCAGTCACATATAAATATTAACATATTAATTAGATACTAATTTTACATGGAAAAATTCTACAATTTGCAAAATTTTTAACCTTTTTACATTTTTTTCTCTCCTTAAAATAGGTTATTTTGTTTGTCTTTGATTTTTCTTCGTTTTGTTTTGCTTTTATTTATTTTGTTTTGCTTTTGGGCTACACCAGTTGCACTCAGGGGTTATTCTTGGCTATGTGCTCAGAAATTACTCCTGTCAGGCTCAGAGATACTGGGAATCTAATCACCATCTGTCCAGGGTTGGCTGAATGCAAGGCTAAGGCCTTACAGCTGTGCTATCACTTCAGCCCCATTATCTACTTTATTCTGTGACCACTCCTGTTTATTTTTCCTTGTAATTTATTTATCTGTTTCATTATCCAATGGTATATCTTCTTTATTATGCTTTTACCTTATATACACTCTGACCTTTTATCATCTTTAGATGTGTGTTGGGGTTGTTATTTGGGAACATTAATATGAATGGTGGCCAGGCTCCTTGGGGAATACTTCTGGTAATTTTTGAATAAAATAGGATGGAAATTAAGGCCCATTCAAGGTTCTGGTAATGTGAAGGTCCTGTAATGCTAATGATAACAGAGCAAATATACCTGACAATGTTTTGGTCAGTGGGATCTGAATTTGGAGATCAAACTGGAATTGTATGCACTATACTATATTCCTCGTCGCTACTAAATTTCTAGTATAGCTGTTTTAATTTCTCCTTACTAACTGAAATTATCTAATTCTACATAAAAACTTACATTTCAATGACAATTGAAATATTTAAGTTAGTATGCTCATGTGCATCGATATTCTAATTTATTTTGGGAAGAAATGTAGCTTTACTACTTGTGTTTTGTGGATTCTTCTTAGGCTCTTAAAGCAATCACATTGACTTTAGACATTAAGTAAAACACAGATTTTACAAGATAGCTATGAATAAGCTATTATATTAGCTTATATGGAACCTAAGCCACATATTTACTTATACAGAGAACAAAGAATGAGACAGGGGTCTGGAGGGTAAACCTAGTAACTAATATCACAAAGACTATGTTTTTATTGAAAAATATGTTTATTTGCATATACTTATAAGACAGGTTTCTCTGATGGAAAATTGATTTCTTGAGAAAATGCTATTTCGATGCAAGTATTGTTCTATTTTCATAATATTCATGCTTTCATTATTATTTGGTTAATATCCACAATTTTCATTCTCAAGATTTTCAGTCTGTTTAGTCCTCATGATTTCATTATTATTCTTGTGAATCGTCATTGTAAAATTTCTCTTGAGTATGCAGAGCTTCAGCTAAGCTTAATTAAATAAGTTATAAGTTGGAGAGAATATAGTTACCAGGGCAATCTCATTGCACACGGCCTGCCAACCAGCATTCAGTCCCCAGTACCCCAGAAGGTAACTTAGGCCCTGCATAGAATGGCCCCTGAGCACAGATATAAGAATAATTCCTGAGCACTGGCTGATGTGGTCCCATAATAGCAAAAATAATAATAATTCATATGCCAGAGTTTCTTGCCTTGAGAAAGCCAGTTGTAAACATTTTATGG
>PVKC010044110.1:0-11642 GCA_004027635.1 Crocidura indochinensis | reverse complement strand
AAAAAAAAAAAAAAAAAAAAAAAAAAAAAAAAAAAAAAAAAAAAAAAAAAAAAAAGAAACATAGCTATAGTACTCGCTTAAGCAGCACATATACTACAATTGGAACGATACGGAGATTAGTATGGCCCCTGCGCAAGGATGACATGCAAATTTGTGAAGCGTTCCATAGTTTTTTTTCTCTGTACTCTGTCCAGAGTACAGGCGGGGAGTGGGTGGGAGGAGGGAGATTTGGGACAATGGTGATGGGAACGTTGCACTGGTGATGGGTGGTGCTCTTTACATGACTGAAACCCAAACACAATTATGTATATAATCAAGGTGTTAAAATAAAATATATAAAAAAAGAAACAGCTATAATAACTCAAAGATAAATATTTCTAATACATCTCTAAAGAAAAAAGCAGGAAAGATGATATATCTGACTATGCATTTATTTAAAAGTTTTTATGTAAGAAAGAGAATATTAAAGACAAGTATTATACAAAACAAATAAAATTGGCATAGATCTGATTAATGTACTTTTCTCACACAAAAAACATTGAAATGTCAATTGAGAAAAGTACTGACATGCTCTTACTTTGTATAAACAATACAAAGAACCCAATTCAGCAATGCAGATAGTAACAGAGACCAAGTAGATATTGTTCAGTATCTTGGCATGTCGGCATGTGACTTAAGTGTGAGATATTAAACCTAGCTAACATGGTATTCCTCAACTTCTTGAACTATTTATCTACTACACCGTAACAGTAGTTGGAGCATTTAGATAACATTTAATTCAATCTTTCACATATATGAATGCAAATCTTTTTATTAAAAAAGATTTTACCGGGGCCCGGGAGATAGCATGGAGGTAAGGCGTTTGCCTTTCATGCAAAAGGTCATCGGTTCGAATTCCGGTGCCCCATATGGTCCCCCGTGCCTGCCAGGAGCAATTTCTGAGCATGGAGCCAGGAGTAATCCCTGAGCACTGCCGGGTGTGACCCAAAAAAAAAACAAACAAAAAAAAAAAAAAAGATTTTACCTTTTATTAAAAATAAAACATACTAGCAGTATCTCTCATAATCTCATAATTATGGAATCTTTTTCTTTTTGGTAGAGGTAGGGGAATGGTTGGCCACATCTGGTGGTGCTCAGGGCTTACTCCTGGCACTTCGCTTAAAGATTACTCCTAAGGAGACTCATGGGATCTTGAGAACAGGGGGTTGAACCAGGGTTGAATGTGTGTAAATAAGCAGCCTACCCATTATATTATATTTTTTTAGCCTGTAACCAAATCATTAGTAAATTCTGCTAAGAAGTGGTACTTCAAAACTGCCACTGGAACAAGGGGAACAATTTTAGGGAGGATAAGAGTTTATGTCTCTGTAACTCATTACTATTTTACCCCAATCTAAAAGCAGTTTCAACTCTACTTATATCTGTTCTTATATGGTTGGGGTTCAATTTATTTTTAGACTTTGTTTTTTAAAGCTGAAAATCATTCTAAGAATCCACATTAAATCTCTCTCCCGGTGGCATCAAAAAGAAAACCATAATCAACTCTATTACTATTTAAAACCCTCATATCCAACACTCTCCACTGAAAATTGAGATAAGGTATATGATTAGATAGAGACACTCCAACTTCATTCTGAGCTTTTCCTTCTCCTTAGAAAAACATTATTTTGGGCCAGAGAGATAGACAGTGGTAGTGCATTTGCCTTGCACGAAGCAGACCTGGCATGGACCTAGATCCAATTCCCGATATCCCATATGCTACCCCCCAGCCTGCCAGGAGCAATTTATGAGCACAGAGCCAGGAGAAACCCCTGAGTGTCACTGGGTGTGGCCCCCCCAAAAAACACAAAATAAAAGAAAAAGAAAAACATTATTTTGCCTCAAATTTTCAGATGGGACAAATGACTTGCTATGCAATATTTATGAAATAATATCTTTATCCTTTATCCCAAGGCACCATTAATATTAATAAGTATCTACTTTGAACAAATAAAAATATTGTAAAATCCCTATATAAAGTAAGGTTGGAAGTAGAAATAAAGTCAAGTTGCCATAGCTTTCTGTTTGCAGTTTGTACATATGGTACTACTGGTAAACTTAGTCAATATACCAAGTTTAAAAATTTAAGAAATATTTAATTTGTATTTAAACTGAAATTTTAATCAGTAAAACTATTGGTATTATACAACTTTAAATGAGAATTATAAGTCAAATAAAAATTGACTATAAATTATTTTGAGGGACCAGCATGCTGGCGGTAGAGGTAAGGTGTCTGCCTTGAGAGCGCTAGCCTAGGACGGACCGTGGTTCGATCCCCCAGTGTCCCATATGGTCCCCCAAGCCAGGAGCGACTTCTGAGCGCATAGCCAGGAGTAACCCCCCCGAGCGTGACCAGGTGTGGCTCAAAAACAAGAACAAAAACAAAAACAGAAATTATTTTGAACATACTTCAGGATCATACAAATGGTGATGTTTGAGTTATAATAATCTATTTCATTACTATTTCAGTACTGACAAGGAAGTAAAAAAACTAAGTGTCACTGTAATGTATGTAACAACATATTATGGAAGCTGATTTTAGGTATGTATTTAATAACTGTTTTACATACTATTTATACTTTCTAGTAAAAATGTACCAAAAGGTACATATGGGAAACTTCTGGTTTTTCAAATTCTAAATATGGCTTTCTGGAATAAATGTTATAATGACTTTTGTCTATAGTTTCCAGAGTAATTTTAAGTAGTAGATATAAATGAACTTAACTGTCAACAAAACCCAAAAAAGGAGAGGGAAATGGCTCAACAAACTGAGTACATGTTTTGCTATGACTACACTAAATTCAATATCCAGCACTGAATAGTCCCCCAAAACCACCAGGAGTAATCCCCACAAGCAAGTAGTCCCTTTCATACGACTGGAGGTAGCCCAACAATGATGAAGAAAAAAATTAGTTTAATGAAAGAGCAAGGAAATATGCTGAGAGAACTTTTTTAAAAAGACCCCAAGAAAAAGTATTTGGTTGTCAAATGGGCCACTAATCTTATTTAATTTAAAAACAAAACACAAAAACTCTCATCCAATCTCATACCCACCACTCCACATAGACATAGAAAGTAGCCAAAATAATCACTTTCAAAATATGTCTAAGAAAATTATTTTTACCTGTAAATTGTTTTCAGTGACTCTGTTCCACCAAACCATACTGTTGGGTACTCCTGATTTACACCTGTCAGCAAGGCAGCCAATAGGGTTCTTTGCTTTTCGTGCCTTTGATCCCATCGGAACTAGCCTCTCCTCCAGGATCCCCAGGCGATACTTCCTTGGCTAGGAAAAAGAAGGAAAAAAACCAGGCCACTCCTAACATCCCCCACACTGATCTAAGCTAAATAACTAACATAGAGAAGGTACCAAGATTGATGGAATAGAAACAAGAGAAATTTCTAAGATAAACCCTCTAATGTTTTTATTACCACCCATTACTTCCCACCCCCACCCCAAACATATCTCCACAATAGCCCATAATTCTCACAGGTTCAACATTACACAAAGCAACAGATGTTTTAGAGATACAGTGTTTGATCTGACTGTATAAGACTTTAGCGAATAAAAATTAATTTAGCAAAGAAAATGGCTTTTGCAAAACTTTTTCCACTGGCACTTACCTATTCTCATTGCAATATGAAGGGCTTTCAGGATAAAAAAAGGTAAAAATATTCTCCAAGCTAGATCTGTTTCTGCTCTTTACCATGCTATCTCATTTCTTATTGAGAACTATCCCAGTTAAAAGAGTTCATTCCTAAAGTTATTTTATTTTTTTATTTCTAAAGTTCTATGCAGATTAGTGTCCAAGTCACTGGTTTTTTTCGGTTTATTTGTTTGATTTTGGGGCCATACCCAGCAGTGCTCCTGAGTTACTCCTGGCTCTGTGTTCAGCATTATTTCTGGTGGTGCTGGGGAACAATATAGGATGCCAGGAATCAAACCCGGGTATGCTGTGCAAGGCAAATGTCCTTCCCATTGTAGTATTGTTCTGGCCCCAAGTCCCTGTATCTTAAGTGGGTACTTTATTTTTAAAATTCTAGACTTCATTTATTATACAAGACTTACAAATTTGAACAAACTGATAGGAATAAATTTTATTGGATAATAATTTTATCAGCTAACAATCATAATAATAGTTCATAGGGCTGTTAAGTGTGAAAGCTGAAAGTTAATACCAGATTACATCTCTTAATTATAGCAAATTTGCATTAAAGGGGTTTATGTATGTGAGTGTGTAGGGGGGGGTGGCTGTGTGTGGGGGTGTTCAAACACTGCCTTTAAAGAATTCTAAAATGTGAATGATAACATTTAAAAATTGAACATTCGGGAACCGGGAGGTGGCGCAGGAGGTAAGGTGCCTGCTGCCTTGCCTAGGACGGACCACGGTTCGATTCCCCGGTTCCCATATGGTCCCCCGTGCCTGTCAGGAGCAACTTCTGAGCGCATAGCCAGGAGTAACCCCTGAGCGTCACTGGGTGTGGCTTACTAATTTTCCATGCTTACTAATTTTCCTGTCCTAGATTGAAAAGGCAAATTGGTTAAGTTAAACTTTCTTCAAAAAAGTTGCCAGAGTCAAATGTACAAAATATTGAAAATGATCTTTCTAAGGAACAAAGAGATAGTAATAGTACAGAGGTTAAAGCACTTGACTAGCAAGTGGCCCAGATTAATTCCTGGCATCATATAGAGATAGTTATTTAAGTACCATCATAATGGTCCAATTGTCACCTCACAATCCCCACCAATAATAGTGTTTCCAAAATAAAGAAAATTAATTTAAAGATAATACTTGATTTTTCAATTTCAAAGTAGCCTTATAAAGAAAGTCTATGGAAATTATTCCATGCAACTTAGATTCTCTATTCTATACCCTTAATTAGCCTTCACTGATTTAAAATTTGTATGTATTTTATAAAATGTATTATGTAATGAATCCACTAACTAAATCAAAAGGTTCACTATAGTAAAAAAATTAAAAATAGGGGGCCGGGTGGTGGCGCTGCAGGTAAGGTACCTTACCACGCTAGCTTTGGACGGACCACGGTTCGATCCCCCGGTTCCCATATGGTCCCCCGTGCCTGTCAGGAGCAACTTCTGAGCGCATAGCCAGGAGTAACCCCTGAGCGTCACTGGGTGTGGCCCAAAAAACAAAAAAAAAAAAAAAAATTAAAAATAACCATAAACTGTGTGCTGTACAGACTAATACAGGCAGTTAAGGCCACTCACTGCCTTGCACACATTCAACCTTGTTATATCTCTGGTTCCAAACAGTGCCCAAAGCACTGCTAGGAGTGATCCTTGAGCGCGACGCCAGGAGTAGACCCTGTGTACTGGTTGTGTGTGATTCAAAAACAAAAAGATAAAATAAACATGTAGAAGCATACAGACACTGTAATATTAGGATAAAACACAAGTACTCAAACCACATTAATAAAAAAGCTTGAGAGTAAAAACTGGATTTGAAAGCATCAAAAAGCTATGGATTATTTTATACCCTGTGACAAGGAGCCTGAAACTTCATCCCGTAGGCAATGGAACTCATAAAAACTTATGGATGAGAAACTGGGAACAAGGAGACAAATTCACAGATTCCAGGGCTCCAGTGATTGAGGTTAGGATTTTAAACCCTCAACTTTCAGTCTTCAAGTAATTTTTTGTTAAGGAGAGCTTGACTGTTTAATTCTAAACCTCGGACTAATCACTTGATACCACATCACCACAGTTGTCATCATTTGTACAAAATATTGGTAAGTGCCTTGGTAACAAAGGGATAAAAATTGCCCCCAGTTAAGAATCACTGGTTTCAGTGAGGGAAAGAGAACGCAAGGAAATCATCATCATAATAATAACAGTAATTTTTTAAGATGAGAAATGGAAGAGCATTTACAACAAGGAGGCAAACAAAATTTTAGAGGGGATTTCTATTTATATCCTAAAGTTATTCTCCTATTATTTTTCTAGTTCTCTAAAGGCCTCCTCTCCAGAAGAAACCAAAGTCAAAAACCCCCATTCCCTGAAAATCAATTCTTTTTTTCCTAAAGCAATCTTAAGTGGTGATCAAGGCAGAGAGACAACTCAGAAGAGCTGAGGAACACTTTGCATGCAAGAGGCCTGAGTTTGACCCAGCACAACATGGCTCCTCAGGAGTGAGCACAGAGTACAGAAATAGTTCCCAAGCACCACCTGAAAAAAATCAAAAACCACTTAAAAGAATGTAATAATCAAAAATTTAGTTTTCGATAAAATTTAAGTTTCCTGGCTGAAATTCCATTTCACATCCTGCTGGTTATTATTGAATGGAAGCATTTTATAAAAGTTTTATCCTACTGTAAGGCAAGAGCTTTTCTGTCCCACTTGTAAGTATTGTATGTTGCGATTTTCATCTCAATCTCTTTTTGTTCCCTAGTAAATCATCCACTAGACTACAACTGTTTGTTGTTTTCAATACAAAAATCAACTGATTTTTTTTTTAGATGCGGTGATAAAGCTGTATTAAATTAGTCATTGTGCTTTTAGCAGTTTGGAAAGAAAAGACAGTTAAAGGTTTATATAAAAAGATGTAATTTAAAAAAATTAATAAAGGAGCCAGAGCAAGAGCACAACAGTAGGGCATTTGCCCTACACGTGGCTGACCCAGGGTGGACCTGGGTTTGATCCCCAGGGTACCATATGGTCCCCAGTTTGGGAGCGATTTCTGAGGGCAGAGCCAGGAGTAACCAGAACACCAAACCTCAAAAAAAAAAATTTTTTTTAATCAAAGATAAAAGGAGGGGGGCCGGAGAGATACCATGGAGGGAAGGCGTTTCGGTGGTTCAAATCCTAGCATCCCATATGGTCCCCGTGCCTGCCAGGTGGGATTTCTGAGTGTGGAGCCAGGAGTGACCACTGGGCACTTCCGGGTATGACCAAAAAGCCAAAAAACCAAAAAAAAAAAAAAAAAAAAAAAAAAAAAAAAAAAAAAAAAAAAAAAAAAAAAAAAAAAAAAAAAAAAAAAAAAAGACAAAAGGAGGGGTGGAGCGAGGGGCAGTTGCCTTGTACACAATAGACAAGGGTTCAATCATAACATCTCATATGGTCCCTTAGCAGCATCATGAGTAAATCCTGAGTGCAGAGCCAGGATAACACCACACATCTCCAAGTATGGCCCCAAAACAAAAACAAAAAAGGAATAAGGAAATGGAAGCACATTTCCTACTCATTGGTTAGAAAGATTGATATTATTAAAATGACAACACTAACCAAACTAATATATAAATTTAATGCAGTTCCTACAAAAATACCTGTGATATTTTTTAAAGGTATAGATCAAATATTAATGAAATCTATATGAAGTTAAAAAAACAACAACAGAATAGTCAAAGCAATCCTAGGAGGGAAAAAGATAGTTTTCTTTTTCCCAATTTTAAATTATATTATATATCTATAGTATTATAATATATATCTATAGTAAGCAAGACAGTCTGGTACTGGAAGAGAGATGACTAAAATAGTATTAATATGCCAGAGAGTGTCCCTCATATAATCAGTTAATCTTTGACAAAGGAGCTAAGAGTATGAAGTAGAGAAAGGAAAGCCTCTTCAGCAAAAGGTGTTAGGGACACTGGTCACCTGTTTAAAAAAAAAAAAAAGTCTGCACCTTATCTCACACAATGCACAAAAATCAATTCAAAATGGATAAAAGATCACAAGACTAAAAACATGGTACTGCAGGCAGGGCACTTTCCATGCAAATGCCATTCCTGTCAGTATATAGGATCCCGAAGCAGGGTCAGGAGTGATCCCTGAGTAGAGTCAGAAGTAAGCCTTGAGTACTGACATAACAGTCAAAACACTTACATAGGAGTCAAAACCAAACAATTATTAACAGTACTATAAACCATAATCTCAAACAAAAATAAAACAAAAAGCCATGAATCAGATTTGAATCCATAACTGAGCAAAGTATAGGTGGTACCTTTCAAGGCACTGAATCCAGAGGCATCTTTAATGCCACTGACCAAGCAAACAGAGCAAAATAAAACAAATGGGACTACCTCAAAGAACTTTTTGCACTGTAAAAACAAAACAAAAAAATAGGGGCCGAAGTGGTGGCGCAAGCGGTAAGGCGTTTGCCTTGCCTGGTCCTTGAATGGATCACGATTCAATCCCCTGGTCCCATATGGTCCCCCAAGCCAGTAGCAATTTCTGAGCGCATAGACAAAAGTAACCCGAGCGTCACCAGGTGTGGCCCAAAAAAACAAAAAAACAAAAAACAAACAAAAAGAAATGCAATGACAACAGGGCAGAAGAGATAGAATGGGCAGGGTGTTTGATCTGCAAAGAGCTGGTCCAGTTTCAATTATCAGCATAACATATGATCAGCTGAACACTGCAAGGATTCCTGAGTACAGAACTAGGAGTAAATCCTGAGCACCACTGGATATACCATCCCACCAAAAAAAAAGATTTTAATAACGACTAGAATAAAAAGATACCTAACAGACTGGGAGAGAATAATTGTCCACCACTCATTAAAAAATATTAATATTCAAGTTATATAAAGTACTTGTTAAGTTTCTTGTAAAACTTACTAGGAAATATCAAAAGATAATAAGGATGAAAACAAACATCCTCAAAGAATTCAATGGTCAATAGGCATATGAAAAAGTGTTCTGCAGCTGGCTAGAGGGAGCCAGAACCATAGAAAAGTAGGTACATGCTTCACATGGCCAGCCTGGGTTGATCTCTAGCATAACTTAAGGTCCCCTGACCCTGCCAGCAATGAACTCTGAACTCAGAACCAGAGGTGGTTCTGAACACTGCTGGGTGTGGCAGCAACACACACACATACATGCTTACTCACTTATCATTAGGAAAAAGCAAATAAAAACATTGAGTATTTCCTTACACGGGAGAGACTGGCAAACATTGATTTAAAAAAAAACAACACAGAGTTTGGTAAGGATGTGGAGGTAAAGAAACCTGTGTTCAGTGCTAATGCTCTTGGAAAATCTGAACACTTCTCAAAAAAAATCTAAGAATTCCATATGATACAGTAATACCACTAATATCCAAAGAGCCAGTTCAAAAATTCCATTCAGAAAAGACTGCACTATATTCACTGTTGTACTATTCACAATAATAGCCAAGATTGGGAAACAACCCAATTGTACAACAAATGACTGGATAAAAAAACTATAGTACTTATCCAAATAAGCTACTACTGACTTTAAGAAAAGATGAGATCATGCAATTTGCCACTATATGGATGGAACAAGAGAGTAATAAATTTAATAATATCAGAAAGGAGAGGGACACTATGGAATACAAAGAAGCATAGAAAGGGAAAAACAAATAGGTAAAGGTAAATCTGAAAGCTGCTCAACAGAACCAAGTTAACATAGAAGGTAAGTAAAATAAAATATTCTTTATAAAATCGTTTTGCCCATTTTAGGAGTTCAAGAATAAGAAAAAGTTTGAGAAAATATTCTCAAACTGTAGTGTATTCTCAAAGTGTAGTGAACATAAATATTTTTCCGAAAATCTTGTTAAAAGATTCTGATTTCCGGGGCCAGAGAAGTAGCACAGTGGTAAGGCATCTGCATTGCCAGCACTAGCATAGGATGGACCGAGTTTCAATCCCCCGGCGTTCCATATGGTCCCCCAAGCCAGGAGCGATTTTTGAGTGCGTAGCCAGGAGTAATCCCTTATCGTCGCTGGGAATGGAGCAAAAAAAACTAAACAAAACAAAACAAAGATTCTGATTTCAGGGCCCAACAAAGCCTGAGATTGATTGTTAATTTCTTTAAAAAAAAAAATTACTACACTGCTAGTGTTACTTGTCTAGGTAAGAAATAATTGGTGGTACAAGTTTAAGTTGGGATTAGCTCCTAAACAAAAAAGGAAAAATTTTTGTTACTTCAGAATCCAAACACCACATAGCTTGACTGAGATAATTGGGAACCTTCAAGAATATTATTCGTGGGGCCGGAGAGATAGCATAGAGGCAGGGCGTTTGACTTGTATGCAGAAGGACGATGGTTTGAATCCCAGCATCCCATGTTTCCTGAGCCTGCCAGGAGCGATTCCTGAGTGTAAAGCCAGGAGTAATCCCTAATCGCTGCCAGGTCTGACCCAAAAACCAAAAAAAGAAACAAAAAAGAATATGATTTTGTAATCCCACAGTCTCAACTTTCCAAAAATCCTTACAATTTGAGCCCGGAGAGATAGCACAGTGGCGTTTGCCTTGCAAGCAGCCAATCCAGGACCAAAGGTGGTAGATTCGAATCCCAGTGTCCCATGGTCCCCCGTGCCTGCCAGGAGCTATTTCTGAGCAAACAGCCACGAGTAACCCCTGAGTACCGCCAGGTGTGGTCCAATCAAAAAAAAAAAAAATCCTTATAATCTATGAACATTCATTCCAATAAGTTAAGAGTAAGGGCAATTCAATCCCATTAGTAACAAATGTGATGGCTAATCAAACTTTCAACCCATTCCTTTTTAAAAAGTCTGTTCTGTATCAAAATAAAAAGAAATCTTGTACTTTAGCTAAAAAATCCAAATGCACATGATATCATTAAGTGACTCTGCATTTCACCATACCATTCTTATCAGTTCTTAGAAATACAATAATTAATATCTTATTCTCATCCCCTAAAAACTCCAGTACAGTAAAAGAACAGCCGATAAATACCACTGTGCATATTGAAAATGTAGTTCAAGTTACAAACCAATTTTAGTAAATAGATATTTTATTTCAAAACAGCTTATCTCTACAATGTCTCACAGTATCAGTTATACATTATACTTTAAATCTAGCCGTCAGTAATAAACTAGAAAAATCAAATTTTTGTCCTAAGAAAATAGTTCCTAAGGCATAAGGTCCCCTCTGGATATCAGATATTAACCATTTTCATTCAGACTCTGAAACAGTGTATGGGTGATTCAAAGTTTCTATGAGGGCCATCAGCTAAGAGGATGCTCTCCATATGCAGGAGACCACATTGGCACCAACCTGAGCACCAAAAGCAGTAAAATCTAAGCACAGAGACAGGAGTACCCTTGAGCACTGTTAGGTATGTCACCCCAAAAAATAATAGTTTCTATGAATGCACTTTAAATAATCTGTAATTTATTTATCCAAGAATCCTCATGTACTTGGAAAAGAATATCGGACATACAGAAAATACTGCCTTACACCAGATACTGCTTAATGAATATATTAAATCTATTACCATTTGCAGTACCAACTCAGGAACCCACCTTCTGTTAACTCCTAGGTCTAGGGGTTCACTAAGAGAAGACTCTGTTTATTTGAAAATGTATCAGAATTTCTTAACCTATTCTGATTCAAAATGGTCTTTTCACAACCAAGTAAATGCCCTAATGTTTTAAACATGCTTATAATTTATGAGAACTAACTATAAAGCTAAATCTCGACTTGGTCTTCAGGTCTGTGTTCTCCTTTAACACGTACATGCTTGTCTGTACTTGTTTCTTTGATTGACTAGTTCCATTCTGAAGAAGTGTGTGTTCTCTTTTGAACACACTTTTCTTTCTTTTTTCCTTCCTTTCCTTCTCTCTCTTCCCTCCCTCCCTCCCTCCCTCCCTCCCTCCCTCC
>PVKC010044109.1:0-11651 GCA_004027635.1 Crocidura indochinensis | reverse complement strand
AAAAAAAAAAAAAAAAAAAAAAAGTCTCTGGGCTCCCAATCACCAGGCAGGTTTGGCCCCACGTGTGTTGGGCCGGTCCTTGCCGAGGGTGGGTCCCAGGGCAGTTGCAGTCTTACTTGTTTGTTGGCCACGTCAGGAGAGAAGAAAGAGAAAGGAGCAAGCCGCATGGTCGGCGTCTTTTAAAAGTCTCTGGGCTCCCAATCACCAGGCAGGTTTGGCCCCACGTGTGTTGGGCCGGTCCTTGCCGAGGGTGGGTCCCAGGGCAGTTGCAGTCTTACTTGTTTGTTGGCCACGACAGGAGAGAAGAAAGAGAAAAAGCGGAGTTGACAATTTTTTAAGAGCTGTTATTGGGCTCTAGGAAGAGAACTGCCAGACATTATGCTGTAACTAAAGATGGTTCCATATTATTGGCAGTGTCCCATTAAACCTAAAGAGATTACTGGATTATAGGAGGTTGAAGACATGATCTCAGTAATTTAGGTTTCACCCAAGTTCTACTGTTGAGTGTTAAGTTGGATGGCATGAAATCCAGGTTTCTTGTCAGGACCTGCACATTGCTGCTTCAAATCAAAATTTTAAATCAAGGATCAAACAACTAAGAACCTTCAGAATTGAACATTGAATTAGGCACTTATGTTTACTATCTTACTTTCTTCAGAATTGGTCATTTCCTGTATTTCTAAAGATGGGGAAACATATTCGGTATAAAAAATAATAGGTTTGGGTTAGATGGGTAGGGCATTTGCCTTGCACAAAGTCAGCCTAGGTTTGATCTACAGCATCTTGTGTGGTTCCCCCAAGACTTTAACAGTAATTTCTGAGTACAGAGCCAGGAATAACCCCTGAGCATTTTTTGGGTGTGGCTTCCAAACAAATCTCCCCTGCTCAAATTAAGCCAGGTTTCATAGGTAAGGGAATTTAATTCCTTTCATTGTGCCAGTATTGTCCTTAAAAGTAGGATCAATAGTTCTTTAACTGATGAAAGTAAATGAATCTCTGTCAGTAAAGGCATATCTGTATGGTATTGAGTATATAACTTTGAATTATTCATGGATCCCAGAGAAAGCACATAGAGGTCTATTTATGGAGACCTTCAGCTCATCTTCATGTTATTCACTCTATAGGTCTCCATGAAGAGACTTGTTATTTGGGTTATTCCTTTCACTACATCTTATACTAGAAAGGAAAAGCTGCCTTTTAGTCATAGTCTAATCATGGGATTTAAAGACAAATACGTACTTCAGGAATTATCCTTAAATTTCAATGGCTAAGGGCTTAAAGAATGTTCGGTATTATTTCAGGATATCAATAATTCTAGTAGCTAATATTCTCCAGAATTTATAAGAATTATAAGGCAGTAAGATATATTTTGACATGCCATCTTGAAATCTACACTGTGAAGAGATACCACTATAATCCTTAGTTTTCAGGTGAGAAAACTGCCCTGGTAAGATGAAGGGGTTTGCTCAGGACAGATGCTGAGGCCAGGGTTGTCTGTTAATGTGTTTAATTCCAGTGCTATCTTTATCACTCATTCTTGCTTCCTGTTACTTAATGTTTGCTAGCAGACAGTCACTATTCTAGCTTCGTTTTCTTTTAAAACTCATCTAAAACCAGAGAGCTTGCTCAACAGCCTGAGTGGATGCCAGAACCGCTTGGTCCTCTGAGCAATGAGCTGGGAGAAACTTGTAAATAGTGCTGGCCCTACCTCCCAAATAAAAATCCTGAAGGCAAAAACTTCAAAATTGAAATATTTCTCTGCTGCCAGAGGTTTTTCTTGAGCAGATAAATCAAGAATTCCTTGCTTATCCCTGTCACTTCTCATTATCTTACCTTAAATTCAATTATTTCCTCTCTGGAAAACAAAATCAAATTTTTGTTTTGAATTTTGAGAACTCAAATTACTGTCTGGAATAACATGAATAAATATTATCGCCTAAGTGATCAGGGTGTTGGGATTTTTATGTAATTCTGCACCTGTGGTAATAATGATGTTCCAATAAATATATAAGCTGTATAAAGGAAAGAAAATGCTCCTAAAATCATGTACCTTACAACTTGTTGCTGGCTCTCTTCTGATGTATATGGAGGAAAACAAAGGGCTCAATAACATTACACAGGATTCTTTATTGCAGTTCTTCAAGGAAACAGGCATGCTCAGTGTGAGGGCAGATGTTCTTGATGGTCTTCTATGCACCAGGCCTGGTGTCCAGTGTTAGGTCCTGAGGATGCGGAGTTGTTTAACCCTGAGGTACTGAGGGTCAACAAACTCACCTGGAGGTACTCAGGGACAATGGGGCTATACAGTGTGGCCCCCCCAAAGCTTCCAGGTCTACCCCAAACTGTGTTGGGAGGGACATGCTGTAATGGAATAAGCTCATACCCCAACCCTTGTGTGGTCTTCATAGGCTGGCTTATACACTTTTTTATATTTCTTGGTTTTAGGTTTCAGCACCATACATGATGGTGCTCATGAATCACTCTTGGCGATGCTCAAGGGACTAAACCAACATAGGCTACACCTTAACTATCCTTACTTTTTTCTGGCACCATCTTATTTTCTGATGGGCTGCTTTCTTTCTGTCAGTTCTTCAGCTGCATTCTTTAATACATTGTCAAATAGATTTGACCCTGGGGCTTTTTGTACAATAATTTCTGCAATGATTTCATCGCACAGATCATGATTTTGGAAACTTTGCTTCAGAAAAACATGCTAAAGGGTGTGTTTTGAAGAGTAATTGAAATCTTAATCCCAACATTACATAAATTTGTAACATCCTTGCAAAACAGAAAAGGAACAAGCATTCTTTTGTTTTGTTTTGTTTTGTTTGGGGCCACACTGGGTAACGCTCAGCGGTTCCTCCTGGCTCTGTACTCAGGAATTATTCCTGGTGGTGCTTGGGAGACCATTGAGGCTGCTGGGATCAAACCCAGGTTGACCATGTGTAAGATAAATACCCTACCTTTCGCTCCAGCTCCAGAACAAGTATTCTTTTTCATATTTTCTTCCTGATTCATATGGAGTACAGAGCAAATGAGCAGTTAGCCCAGGTTTCTACAAAGGACAGTGCCAATGTCCGATGAGGAAGGACTGCATGACCAGACCTTCATCACACCACTGTAGTATCATTTTTAACCTGATGCTATTTTGGCTCATCTCAACTTTTCAATCTATTTCCAGATACAGGAGAGAGATTATGGACAGAACTTCTAAAATTAGTTCCTGTGATTTGATTCTGTTGCAAACACTCAGGCATATAAGTGATCTTATCCTATTGAGAAGGGATTTGTTAAAAAAAAGTTGTTATGTGACGCATAGAGTCAGAAAAATGAATGGCTTCCTGGTGTCAGATCTTAGGAGGTCTAGGATATCAGAGAGTGTGGGCCTTCATCCACAGTCCAGTGGGGAGTACTGTAAAAGGTCCCACATGTGCAAGATACTTCTTGGTTGTCTGTGGCTTGTTCTGAACAAGCAGTTTTGGATAGTCATGAACTTAGCAAGGTTGTTCTGTTTAATTTTCCTGTTTTCTTTGCTGTTCCTATGAGTTCCTTTTGTTGGCCTGATCCCTAGTGTCTTCCTAGACTTTCAGCTCTTCGGGCATATAGGAAGGTTCTCTTTGTAAGTTGAGAGAAGGGAACAGATTTTTTGAATGTAATCAGTAGCCTATTTTGAATAGTTTTGATGTAAGGTACCATCTATTAAACCCCAGTGCCCATGAGACCTTGAATTAGTGATCCTCATGTGTGCTAGTCAGAGGAAGCATGCTACAAAGAAAGCAATGAGGAAATCTGACCACATTTCTTCTCTTTCTATTTGCAGAGCAGTAGGATCTAGTGCTGAGAGCCAACTCTGGAACCCATTAACCTCCATTCAGTTATACAGTGGTTTCTCACTGGAGCTAACTACTGAACCTTTCCAATTTTCAGTGCTCTCAGTGATGGAACCTAATCCACAAGCTTTTAGGAGAATTACATTTGTCTTGCAATGTAATGCAGTTAGAAGAGTGTTTTGAGGTACTGTAAATCTCCATAGATGGAGGCTAATGAACAAAGGAATTATTTATACAAGAGGAAGGAAGACCAGTAGGGCTATGTCATTTTGTACACTCTTTTTATCCATTGACTAGCTGTTAGTATTAACAGTTGTTCTTGTCTTAGTCAATTTACATCTCCCAGTTGAAACATTGGGTAGGATTTTTGTAGACTTTTTTGTCCAACCCACTGAAGTATTTATTTTTCTCATTTATGCATCAGGTCACTGATTTACAATGGTGACTGTAGAAACAGGGCTGCTACACATTTCCTGCAAGGTTCCTGTGAGGAAACTAGGGAGAAGTCTTGCTCCCAGTGAGACCCTGGGAAGGTTTCTAGAATCAGAGCTCCACTTGGTCTAGGAGGATAACAGGAGCTGGGCAGTTTGCTTTCTTGAAAACACCTGGCCATTGGCATAGGGCAAAATATTTTGTTCTAGGTAAGTCACTTAAGGTTTAATCTGAAGAATTTCAGGAGTTTGTCTAACTGAACAATGTTTACAGGAGTCAGCTGTCGGTCTTTCAAAGGGGCCCCTTTGGAGGAAAATTAGGCCCTTCCTAAACGCATTAGGGGAGGATGCAGAATCTTTAATAGATTACATAACTACATATTTTTGTATAAACACTTTAACCTAGATTAGCTATTGATAATTTTTGCATAACCGCCCTTAGATTGGACTGGATGGTGGTGGATGGTGATGGATGGTGATGGAGGGATGAGAGGCCTTTCTCCTCCAGCCCAGGACACATGTCTCCAATCTTCTCTAGCTGGTGGGTCTGCAGGTTCAGAATAGTGGCAAGGAAATCAGCCACAGACAGGTTCCAAGAGATATCAGCTTTATTCATGCTCTAGCCACCACAGATACTGTCAGCATACATAGAAAAAATCTTCCTGAAACAAGGGGATGCAACTCAGAGGTTAGAGAGAAGGTATTGGACTCTCTAGAGAAGATGGGTTTGCAGTTGCCAGGGCACGATAGCTGTTCATGTTTGCTAGGTCATTATTCTTCAAGCCAGAGGACAAGGTGATTTACAACATGAAGTGTTTGGGGACTAGAGAAGAGAGCAGAATGTTGGAATAAGGTTCCTCACCATGATTATATGATTACAAATCAGGATTGCAAAGCAGAGCTTTGTGGCTGTTTCTTACTGGATGTGCCTTTGATGATGGTTTTCACTTATTTCCCTTCCAGGTTCCTTGAATTTTTCCTCCTTGACTTTCTAGTTTCCAGTTGCTTTAAGACCTATTTCTGTGGTAGATTTGCCTTTTCTCTCTACTATTATTGTCAAAAGTTTTGAGTCTTCAGGCTTATAAAATAGGACAAGGGGCTATGAATATTCTTTCTTTCACCTATTCTTATATCCCAAAAGTGTCTCCAGGAACTAGCAGGAAAACTCACATCTGCTCTTGGGATTGGGTATTTAATGTAAATAAACCTCACAGAAGATCAGATGAAGGGCAAAGTGTAGGACTTCGACAGGTACATGGACCACTACAGAGGATGATCTGTCTTACTCCTCTCAAATCAGAGCATGTCAAAGCCACTTCTATATGTTCTGAGATACAATGAAGAAGAGGTGAAGGGTGGGAAACTGCAGTGCATAGCTGACAAGAAGTGTCCTGCTACTTATATATACTTTCCTCTAGTGTATCTGATGGCCTCCATCTAGTCCTTGGTCTGGAAACTTTGCTCTTTCAGAGCCTGCACTTCTCAGTGCTCTCTGACCTTGCAGATCATTTGGTCTAAGGGCAGATGTATGAATTAATCATTTGCACACTTGGCCAGGGTGGCAGACCAACCTTCCATGTCCTGAGAACATGAGACTGTGTCCTTCCATGAAACTACCTCTTGGATTTACAGAAAAAATATATGTAATTTAAATGCACATCTTGTTATTGGTATGCTTTGGTTTTAATTTGCAACAGGACCTCATACATATGATTCATATATTCTACTCAGCCCTGTATTTAACTCATCTTCTTTTCTTTGTAAAGGCAGACAGTGAAAACAGAAGGCAACCACCATATTTAAAAAAGACTGATTAAATTTTGTAATTCTTGACTTTGAGAGTCTGGATTACAGACACACAAATTACCCAAAATTAGAAGTTTCTCTGGTCTGAGCTCTTATTCAATAGATAAACTCTCTAAAATATTTGGTTGGTGATTCCTGGCAGATTCTTTTGGTTAAAAGAATTTGTTCTCTGTTTTTAGCATCTAGATACATATAAAATAAGCCTGCCTCTCCCACACAGCCTTCATCTTGAATTCCTTCTTGTTCTATATCTTTCCTTCTTCAATTACCCAATTTCTTGTATTTCTTACTCTGGTGAGGTCCTGTGACTCATCCTTGCTGTGTCTTGCTTTGAGTTTCACCATGTAAGTCATTTCCCATATGGTATAAAAATACTGTGAATCTTTTCTTTGACTTATCTCAAATACTTTGTAAAAATTTCCCATATAGTATTCCATTTCTGATTTCAAATTAAGAGAAGGCCCCTTATATTTGACTTAAATTGTGGAGCACATGCCTAGCTAGAGGTGCTGGATTTGATCCCCAGCAGCAACATCAAGAGTGACTTTCCCCAGAAAACTAATAAAATTAAGAGAGGGAAACTTACTCTCTTACTACTACAGTAGGATCTAATTTGTACTAGATTTGACTTAAATTTGATCAGAATTTTGATTTGTAGTATCAGAGAAGCTCTTTAAAACAAAAGCACTCTAGGTTCTCAAGGATTTTACATAGGATTTTTTATGTATATGCGGCCCAAAAAAGAATGCCAGAGTCACACCATTAGAGCATCCCCAGAAAACCGAGATGGGGAACTGCATACTTTAGGACATATGGAAAGAGGATCTATTGGTTGAAATGATCCAAGCAATATTTTTACTTTTCCTTCTGATTATTTTTCTTTATGTTTAGGTTAGGATATCTTTTAAAATCAGAACATCTGAACTCTGGGCTGAGAATGAAGGATAAGCTTGCAGCCAGCTCTAAAGGAGTATTTCAGAATCCCATGGAAAGGATGTGCAGTCTGTAAAGTTTATTCAACTTAGAATGCTATTTATTTTACATTTGAAAAAAAGCCACAGAATAGTGAAAAAATCTTGTTATTTTAAAGTAGTCAGTGTAGATGGAATCATTAGTGAAATAAATCCTAAACCAGAATGCACAGGTTACTGAAATTGTTTGATTTTTGCCTGTAAGTGGAGGACAAATTATGGCATCAAAATGTAACTATCAAGTGTATAGTATATAGTAATTCTTCTGTATATCAATGGTGCCAAACCATCAAGGTTTAATTGGTATTTATAATATTACTGGTACAAAAGTAAATGAGAGGAGTCACTGAAAAATGAGCCTACATTGAAAATTCACTGTCAAATACTGACATACATCCAGGTAAAATATGTATTTTTAATCATCTTATTTCTACATTTCAGTGTCTTTTGTGCCAGAAAATAGCTGCTATCCAGCAGATCAATCTTATCACTTACATCAAAGGTACTACTGAGAAAATTCAAAACTGTGATTCACTGTAATTCAATTTAAAAAAGAAGAAAAAAATTCAAAACTGCTTATATGCATTTATGGTCCCAACTCAGCTGGGTCTTGGTTTCAGCAAACGCGCTGGTCCATATTTATGGGGGGAGGGGCACACCTGGTGACACTCTTGGGGGACCATATTGAACTCCGGTGGATAGAACCATAGTCTTTCCTAAGTTAGCCGTGTGCAAGGCAAATGTCTTACTGCTTGTGCCACCACTCTGGCCTTATGGTTCTTAAGCATTTCCAAGTCCGTAAGCATTTTCCTCACCCTGGAGTTAGCCCCAACCATGTGTGGCCTGAAATCTAAACAAACCAACCTGTTCCCAAATAAAAAGTGACTCTAACAACTCTGTTGGTTATCCTTAACTCTTAGAACAGTGAGTTCATTCCCTTTATCAACAAATTAATTTCTAGAAATTATATATTAAATTTATTTCTTTATTTTTACAGTAATACTCTTGTCTACTTCATCCCTTACTACCCCAGCCAGACTGTACAATAACTGGCTTTCTGGAGAGAATCCAAGAGTTACTTCCATTCCTTTTCTCTACATGTATATGACATTATGTAGCATTTGCCTTTGGATAAAAGTTTATTAAAATGTATTTTAATTAAAAGAACTAAAGCATCATTAGTTACAAATTTATTCATACTTGAGACATAATTGTTTCAACACCAATCCCACCACCAGGGTCAATTTCCCTCCGCAAGTGTCCTCAGGTCCCCTGCCATACTTTTCCTGCACAGTCTGCCATCTTGACATCAAGGCACCTTTTGAAGTTTGGTCGTGAAAGTTTGGGTCTCATGTTTTCAGTGTTGTTGATTCTGTGATCTGGATATTTAGCTCTGTCCTTCCTTAATACCACTAATATACCTCCCTGAATTCCTTTAACCTCTTACCCTTCTCATTATTTCTCATCATTATTTCTCATCCCCCTACTCTATTACTTTTTTTCTCACTACATTCTGAGGCCAAATTTTGTATGAAAAATTTCATGAAAATGGGGCTGGAGGGGTGGTGCAAGTGGTAGGGGTGTTTGCCTTGCATGCGACTAACCTATGGCGGACCGTGTGGTTCAGTCCCCTGGCATCCCATATGGTCCCCCAAGCCAGGGATGATTTCTGAGCACATAGCCAGAGTAACCCTTGAGCATCACCGGTGTGGCCCCCCCAAAAAAATTCATGAAAAATTCATGAGCTAACAGCTTTATGTGCTGATACAAGTTCTTGATGTTGGTTTCTTTCTTTTTGTTTTTGTTTTGGGGCTACACCTGGAGGTGCTCAAAATTTACTCCTGGATTTGCACCCAGGAATTATTCCTTGGGGCTCAGATGACCATATGGGATAATGAGGATCAAACCTGGGTCAGCCATATTCAAGACAAATGCCCTACCTGCTGTACTATGGCATTTTGGTATTTATAGTCTTCACCCTTGTTTTTTTTTTTCTTCTTCCTGGGAGTTTAGATTATAGCCAGTGTAAGGGAATAAGCTTCTTATCTCCAGTTAATTCTTTTGCCTTGCTTTGTAGGCTTTAGCTGCTTCCCTTTTGTGTGAACTTGTGTTTATCTCTCTATCTTCTGTATCCCACTGTTCAAAACTCTGTGTATCTGTCATGCTTGTCAGTGTCCTTTGAAATGGCATTAGATGATTTTGTAGCAGCAACCTTGATATTACTAGAGTCATTCCTTTTTTCTTCTGAGCAGATCCATGTATTCCTAGCATCCACTCCGTTTATTTTCTGATTAAATGTCTGCATTTTGGTTGAAACTTGAATACATAAATCCTTTACTTCTAAAATTATATCTTTGACCTAAGTTTTATCCTTGCTCATCTCGTTAGAGGCCCTTTTGTGATTCCCAATTCTTGTCATGTAACATATCTAGTATCTTTTATAATTTTTCGTCCATGGACACTATATCATTGGTGAAATGATTCTACAGTAATATTGACACTAATTGTATCTGATGAGCTTTAATTATATGCCTGACACCATCGCTTAGCATTTCCATACTCTCAAAAGTTCCCAGAAAACTATTTTATTTATTTATTTATTTATTTTGATTTCTTTTCTTTTCTTTTTTTTTTGGTGATGCTCAGGGGTTACTCCTGGCTATTCACTCAGAAGTCGCTCCTGGCAGGCACGGGGGACCATATGGGGAACCGGGGGATCGAACCGTGGTCCGTCCTAGGTTAGCACAGGCAAGGCAGGCACCTTACCTCCAGCGCCACCACCCGGCCCCCCCAGAAAACTATTGCAATTAATTTTTTCTCCTGTAACATGTGACACTGAGTTATGTCTAGGGCAGCCTCAAGAGATGTTTCTTTTGTGTTATCAAGACACTCTGCACCATATTTCAACCAATTAATAATAAATATTTAAATATATGATGAGAGTGGGCCAGAACAATAGTATAGTGGTACTTGCCTTGCATATAGGTGTTCTGAGTTTGGTTCCAATATCCCATATGTTCCCTCAGTCCCTACTAGGAGTGATCACTGAGTACTGTCAGGAGCAATCATCGGGTTTGGCCCAATACTTCGCCAGATAAATAAATAAATAAATGTAGGAGACTACATATTGTTCTCATATTAGAATTAAAATTGTTCATATTTTTCCTGAACCTATAACCATTGAGCAAATTATGGAAAATACTGAAGAAAATTATGAAGAAAGAAATATAACACTAACAGTCAAACTTTTGTTATTTCAAATCCTACATGTTAATCACAAACTGGTTTGGGTTGAAAGAACATTAATAAAATAACAAACAGCTTTCTTTTTATTATTACAATTTTTTTAAAATTAGGAACACTGGGAAGCTGGAGCGATAGCACAGCAGGTAGGGCATTTGCCTTGCACACAGCCAACCAAGTTGGATCCCTGGCATCCCATATGGTCCCCAGAGCCTGCCAGGAGTGATTTCTCAGTGGAAAGCCAGGAATAACCCGAGTAGTCCCCCAAACATTTAGGAACAATGATTTACAAAGTTGTTTATAATAGAGTCTCAAGCTTTTTATTTTTCTGTTTTGAATTTCTTCAGGCTCATGAAAGTGCTGGTACATTAAATCTTGAACACAATTAACTTACATGTTTTCAAAGTATATGTGTCAAATGAGAAAAGATTTTAGTGGTATAGATACGGGAACATTGTGGAATTTTCAAAATGAGATAGAATCAACAGTGAAAAGTAGGGGCCAGACCGATAGCACAATGGTAGAACGTTTGCCTTGCACACGGCTGACATAGGAGGGACCTGGGTTCTATCCCCAGCGTCCCGTAGGTTCCCTGAGCCACGAGTAATTTCTGAGCGCATAACCAGGAGTAATCCCTGAGCGTCACCAGGTGTGGCCCCAAAACAAACAAACAAAAAAATCACATAACTGTGAAAAGTAAAGCCAGGAGCAAACATGTTATTCTTACATTGCAACATTTTATTTGCATCATGTGTTTGTACACTATTTCAGTGAAGGGAAAAAACACTTTATTTAATCATTGGTTCAAAGATTGTCTTTCAGTGGAGTGTCTCTTCATTAAAAATTATTTTTCTGGGGCCTGAGAGATAGCACAGCAGTAGAGGTAGAGCATTTGTCTTGCATGCGACCAACCCAGGAAAGACTGGTTTGACCAACCCAGGAAAGACTCTGGTTAGATTCTCGGAATCTAATATGGTCCCCTGAGCTTGCCAAGAGTGATTTCTGAGCACAGAGCCAGGAGTAACCCTGGAACACTGCTGGGTATGACCCCAAAACAAAAAATATTTTTTCCTTATTTATAGTTTAGGATGTTACAGTAATGTTAAGTTTTATTCTATTGATATGCAAATCTATCAGAATGCTTCATCCTCCACTACTCTCTTCTTTAAAATATTGCAATATTTTAATTGATTACCATGAAATAAAGTTATAAATTTGTTCACAATTGAGTTTCAGTTTACAGCTCACAATTCCTGCCACCAACAGCCCCAGCTTTTCTATTCTGATCAACCTCTAGCCCGTGTGGCAAACATTTCCTTCCTTCCTTCCTTCCTTCCTTCCTTCCTTCCTTCCTTCCTTCCTTCCTTCCT
>PVKC010044108.1:0-11659 GCA_004027635.1 Crocidura indochinensis | reverse complement strand
AAATTAGCATGTAAAGTATCTACATTCTCTATTTCCATCAGATTAAACTTTATTTCCAACAAAATTAAATATAAAATGACTTCTCAACTTAAATTACAACATGAATTAATTTATGTTGAGAAAAATGTATTACCTAAAAGCCTTCTTACATTTCTGAAAATTATTCTTACCAGAATTATTCAATGAAACTAGTTTTTCTAACATGAAATACACTTTATATTCAATTGCTTTTATCCGTGCTTGACATTCCTAACAATTAATAATCTGCTAAAGTCTCTCCACATCGTATTTATTTAGTTCTTTTGTCAGTATGAATTCTCTTTTGTGTATTATAATATCTTACCTGAATGAAGGTTTTCTCCCGTTTTTAGAATAGTAATTGATACCAGGACCCAAAAGATAATATAACCCCCAAGGTGTTTAAGGAACTTACCTTTCACTGGTCAAACCTGGTTCAATAATTGGCACTAGATATATTCCCAGAAGCACCCTAAGTAGATATTCCTAAACAAAGAGGCAGGAACATACCCTGACAACTGTCAAATGTGGCCTATAAACTTTTAAGTAATTAATTAAAATAATTTACACCAGTTCTATTTCACAAATATGTAATACAATTTGAATTATATCCAAAATATTCCCACATTCTTTACATCAATGAGCTTCTTATCTATATAAAATCTCTGGGGTTTTTTGTTTGTTTGTTTTGGTTTTTGGGTCACACCGGAAGTGCTCAGGGGTTACTCCTGGCTCCATGCTCAGAAATTGCTCCTGGCAAGCACGGGGGACCATATGGGGCACCGGGATTCGAACCGATGACCTTTTGCATGAAAGACAAACGCCTTACCTCCATGCTATCTCCCGGGCCCCCAAAATCTCTGGTTTTAAGTAGCTTGTACAATAATGACTTTACCACGATGATTAAGTAAAATTACAAATTTATCAATTTTGGGGGGGGTTTGAGTCTCACCCGGCAGTGCTCAGGGTTTACTCCTGGCTCCATGCTCAGAAATTGCTCCTGGCAGGCACAGGGGACCATATGGGGCACCGGGATTTGAACCGATGACCTTTTTGCATGAAAGGCAAACGCCTTACCTCCATGCTATCTCCCGGGCCCCAAATTTATCAATTTTTTTGGTTTTCTGCTTTTTGTTTTGGGGTCAGCCCCGGCAGTGCTCAAGGATTATTCCTGGCTCTGCACTCAGAAATCTCTCTTGGAAGGCTTATGGAATATGGCTTATGTATATGGAACCATATGGTATACCAGGAATCAAACCACCTTCAGTTCTGGGTTGGCCACATTCAAAGTAAATGCCTTACAGCTGTGCTATCACTCCAGGCCCAATTTTATCAATATTAATGATTTGATATTAAGCAAACTGTTCACATGAAGACTTCATTAAATAATAAAAATCCAGAAATATGAATTCTCTAAAATATAGCAAGGACTTAATTATAATATAAGGGTTATATTATAATATCTTCTTTTGTCTTACAAAATCAAGTAACAAACCAGCATGAATTCTCTAATTTGGTAACTTGTGCGCACATAATTTTTTTTTCTTTTTTGGTTTTTGGGTCACACCGGCAACATTCAGGGGTTGCTCCTGGCTCCACGCTCAGAAATCGCTCCTGGCAGGCTCAGGGGATAATATGGGATGCTGGGATTCGAACCAACAACCTTTTGCATGAAGGGTAAACGCTTTACCTCCATCTATCTCTTCAGCCACCATAATAAAAAATTTTTACATATTTTTTCACATTTATAAACTTTATCTTAGATATAAATTCTCAAACTTGAAAATCTGTCAGAAATCAAGGCCTTCCCATTTCCAACCAATATATCATTCCTCCTATTCAAAATAAATACCACTAGTATTAATCCTCTAGTTGAAGATAGGTCTTAATTAGATCTAAATACCTAACTACATTCTCTTTTTTGTGCCAGAAATCAAGCACAACACTCAATTACCTACACTTTACATTTTTTTTTTATTTTTCACTTATAGGAACACTTTTTTATTTCATTATTGTTTTGGGATCACATCTGGAAGCACTCAGGGGTTACTTCCAGATCTGTTCTCTGAAATTACTGCTGGCAAGCTCAGGGAACCATAAGAATACTGGGTATCAAACCCAGGTTCAATGCAAGGAAAATTCTCTATCTGCTATTCTACAGTGCCAGCCCCTATAAAAACATTCTTGAGTTGATAAATTACCCACATAAAATTAAGATCTTTGTCTTATATTCAAAATGTTTCTGACTTTATAGTCAAATTAAATATTCTATTATTTATTTTCAATTTAAGAAATGTGGAAATGAGATCACCCAGACAACACGGAGGACCTTGAGAAACCTCCAGCCAAGTGTGGCAACCCCGCCCCCTCCACAACCACCCAGACCGAACAGACTACTGCACAAGACCTCCAGTCAGGTTGGCCAATACTCCGCCCCCAACACCAAATGCCTACACCTCATATACGACCCTCCTGTGGCCTACAATTGTATGCTCTTCGCCCATCCTTTCCTGAGGTGAGCTTCAGAGGTGAGCTGTCCTGCCCACAAACAGTGGAGCCAGAGGAACTTTTATGGCGACACGCACCTTCTAGTCTATGAACACCACCATAACATGTAGAAAAATCCACACTACATGTGTGACATGGGGAAATAACGCAAGCCAACACCAAGCAGAGAGAATGAAGATAGCAGCTATGATGACCTGAAAATGGTCAACCACCTAGTAAGTTTCTCAGATAAGGTGTTTAGAGAAAAAATATGGAGGATGTTCATAGAACTCAAAGAAAGCATAAATCGAGTTGAACTAAACACAAAGAATCAGGAGGATATGAAGATAGAAATAATAAAACTTCAAACTGAAATAACAAGCCTGAAAAACTCAGTAGATGAAATGAAAAACTCTTTGGAGAGCCTCTCCAACAGAGTAACAGCAGCTGAGGATAGAATCATCGAGCTGGAAAATGAGACACAGAACAACTCTCTACAACAGAATAGATTAGAAAAGAGCCTTAAAGCAAATGATCAGACAATGGGGAAATTACTCAAATAATATTAACAGATGAAAATAGAAGTCTGGGGCCAACGAGGTGGCACTAAAGGTAAGGTGTCAGCCTTGCAAGCGCTAGCCAAGGAAAGATCACAACTGCGGTTGAATTCCCTGGCGTCCCATATGTTCCCCCAAGCCAAGGGCAATTTCTGAACCCTTAGCCAGGAGTAACTCTTGAGTATCAAGTGGGTGTGGCCCGAAAAACCAAAAAAAAGAGAGAGAGAGAGAAAGAGAGAGAGAGAGAGAGAGAGAGAAAATAGAAATCTTCCAAAAAAACTCAACAGAAACAACATAAGGGGGCCTGGGAGATAGCATGGAGGTAAGGCGTTTGCCTTTTATGCAAAAGGTCATTGGTTCGAATCCCGGTGCCCCATATGGTCCCCCGTGCCTGCCAGGAGCAATTTCTGAGCATGGAGCCAGGAGTAACCCCTGAGCACTGCCGGGTGTGACCCAAAAGCCAAAAAAAAAAAATTATGAATCCATTGGGACCAGAGAGATAGCACAATGATAGAGCATTTGTCTTGCAAGTGGCCAACCTAGGACCAACAGTGGTTCGAATTCCAGCGTCCCATATGGTCCCTCGTGCCTACCAGAATCGATTTCTGAGCAGAGAGCCAGGAGTAACCCCTGAGTGCCACTGAATGTGGCCCAAAACCAAAACCCAAAAAAGAATTATGAATCCCACAGATAGGGATAAAATATTGAAAGCAGAAAGATCATAAAGAGAAAGTACAGGGCTGGAGAGGTGTTGCAAGCAGTAGGTCATTTGCCTTGCACCCACTAACCTAGGACAGACCGAGGTTTGATCCCCTAGCATTCTGTATGGTCCCCAAGTCAGGAGCATTTCTGAATGCATAGTGTGGAGTAACCCCTGAGTGTCACCAGATGTAGCTCAAAAAGCAAAAAAAAGGGGGCTACGGGGCCGGGCGGTGGCGCTGAAGGTAAGGTGCCTGCCTTACCGCGCTAGCCTTGGACGGACCTCGGTTCGATCCCCCGTGCCCCATATGGTCCCCCAGGCCAGCCAGGGGCGACTTCTGAGCGCATAGCCAGGAGTAACCCCTGAGCGTCACTGGGTGGGGCCCAAAAACCAAAAAAAAAAAAAAAAAAAAAGGGGGCTAGGAGGTTACATTCAAAGGAGCATACTTAATGTTTAGAAGAGACGTATCACAAGACACACTCAAGGGCAGAAGGCAGTGGTGGGATAAAGTGACAAAACTGAACAAAATGAATGCTTTGCCTAGAATACTGCACTCAGCCAGACTCACTTTCAGGTTCGAGGAAGTATACACAGCTTTACAGATAAACAACAGCGCAGGGGGCCGGCGAGGTGGCACTAGAGGTAAAGTGTCTGCCTTGCAAGCGCAAGCCAAGGAAGGACCATGGTTCGGTCCCCCAGCGTCCCATATGGTTTCCCAAGCCAGGGACAATTTCTGAGTGCTTAGCCAGTAATCCCTGAGCATCAAACGGGTGTGGCCCAAAAAACAAAAAACAAAAAACAAACAAAAAAAAGCTCAGAAAATTTACAGATCAAAACCAACCTTAAGGAGTAACCCCTGAGCATCACCGGTGTGGCCCAAAAACCAAAACAAAAAAACCCAACCTTAAAAGAAAAACTGAAGGGCCCGGAGAGATAGCACAGCGGTGTTTGCCTTGCAAGCAGCCGATCCAGGACCTAAGGTGGTTGGTTCGAATCCCGGTGTCCCACATGGTCCCCCATGCCTGCCAGGAGCTATTTCTGAGCAGACAACCAGGAGTAACCAAAAACAAAAACAAAAAAAAAGAAAGAAAAGAAAAACTGAAAGTTCTACTTCAAGTCAAGACTGAGAGACACATCAAACTTCTACACACTAAATGGTACTAAATCCCAGGACAATTATTTCTCTCAACGTCAATGGACTTAATTCACTTGTTAAAAAAAAAACACAGAGTGGCTAAATACATCAAAAAGCTGAATCCAAACTTCTGCTGCCTACAAGAAACACACCAGATAGAAAAGGAAGAAATCGGGACCCGGGAGATAGCATGGAGGTAAGGCGTTTGCCTTTCATGCAAAAGGTCATCGGTTCGAATCCCGGTGCCCCATATGGTCCCCCGTGCCTGCCAGGAGCAATTTCTGAGCATGGAGCCAGGAGTAACCCCTGAGCACTGCCGGGTGTGACCCAAAAACCAAAAAAAGAAAAAAAAAGAAAAGGAAGAAATCAAACTCTCATTGTTCGCAGATGACATGATACTATATTTAGAAAACCCTAAAGACTCTACCAAAAAGCTTCTAGAAACAAGAAAGTCATATAGCAAAGAGGCAAGCTACATAGTTAGTATGCAAAAATCAATGGCCTTCTTATACAACCAATAATAAGAGAGAAGAAAGGAACCAAGCTCTCACTATTAGTAGATGACATAATACTATATTAGAAAACCCTAAGGACTCTACCAAAAAGCTTCTAGAAACAATAGATTTATATAGAAAAGAGGTAGGCTACATAATTAATATGCAAAAATCAATGCCCTTCTTTTTTTGTTTTGTTTTTTGGGGCCACACCCAGTGACGCTCAGGGGTTACTCCTGGCTATTCGCCCAAGTGTTGCTCCTGGCAGGCACGGGGGACCATATGGGGAACCGGGGGATCAAACCGTGGTCCATCCTAGGTTAGCGCAGGCAAGGCGGGCACCTTACCTCCAGCACCACCTTCTATTCCACCCAATGCCCTTCTTATACACCAATATTGATAGAGAAGAAAGGGACTATGAAAATAATTCCATTCACATTAGTGTCACACAAACTCAAATATCTTGAAGTCAACTAAAGAGATGAAAGCTACAAAGAAACAAAGAAATTTACAAAACACTGCTTCAAGAAATAAAAGAGAACACAAAGAAATGAAAACACACACCCTGGTCATGGATTGGCAGGATTAATATCATTAAAATGGCAATAATCCCCCAAAGCATTGTACAGATTTAATCCAATCTCTCTAAAGATACCCATGTCATTCTTCAAAGAAGTGGATCAAACACTCCTGAAATGCATTTGGAACAATACATATGCACAAATAGCTAAAGCAATCCTTGGGAAAAGAAATATGAGAGGCATTACTTTCCCTAACTTTAAATTGTATTACAAAGCAATAGTTAACAAAACAGCATGGTATTGGAATAATAACAGATCTCAGATCATTGGAATAACTTGAGTATTCAGAAAATGTTCCCCAAATGTACACTCACTTAATTTTTGATAAAGGGACAAGAAATCCAAGATGGATCAAGGAAAGCTTCTTCAACAAGTGGTGTTGGCACCAGCTTCAAAACACTGAACTCAGACCCCCAGGTCTGAATGTACAAAGGTAAAATCCATCTGCAGGGCCCAAAGAGATAGCACAGTGGCGCTTGCCTTGCAAGCAGCCATTCCAGGACCAGAGGTGGATGGTTTAGATCCCAGTGCCCCATATGATCCCCCGTGCCTGCCAGGAGCTATTTCTGAGCAGACAGCCAGGAGTAACCCCTGAGCACCGCCGAGTGTGGCCCAAAAACCAAAAAAAAAATCCATCTGCAAAGGTAAAATCCAAATGAATTAAAGACCTTGATAACAGGCCTAAAACCATAGGTATATAGAGCAACACGTAGGTAAAACATGTCATGACATTGAGACTAAAGGCGTCTTCAAGAAGGAACAGCACTCTCCAAACAACTGGAAGCAGAGATAAACAGATGGGAATATATTAAGCTGAGAAGCTTCAGCACATCAAAGGAAATAGTGTTTAGGATATAAATAAGAGTCACCCACTAAATGGGAGAAACTATTCACCCAATACCCATAAGATATGGGGCAATTATCAAATATATACAAGGCACTGACAAAACTTTACGAGAAAAAAATATCTAATCCCATCAATAATGGGGAGAAGAAATGAACAGTCACTTTATCAAAGAAGAAATACAAATGACCAAAGACACTTGAAAAAATGCTCCACATCACTAATCATCAGGGAGATGCAAATCAAAACAACTACAAGGTACCATCGCATGTCACAGAGATTAGCACAGATCACAAAGAACAAGAACACATTCCTAAGAACGAGAACAAGCAGTGCTAGTCAAGATGTGGAGAGAAAGGAATTCTTAGTCACTGCTAGTGGGAATGTCATCTAGTCAAGCCTTTATGAAAAACAATATGGAGATACCTCAAAAAAATTGATTCCATCTGATCCACTCCTAGGAACACAAAAAGACAATTCAAAAATCTCTTCCTCATACCTATATTCATTGCAGTGATATTTACAATAGTCAGAATCTGGAAGCAACCAAGATGCCCTTCAACCGATGAATGGCTAAAGAAACTGTGGTACATATATACAATGGAATATTATGCAGCCATCTATGCTGAGTGAAATAAGTCAGAGAGAGAGAGATAGACACAGAATGATCTCTCTCATCTATGGGTTTTTTGTTCTGGTTTGTTTTGGAGGGAGGTTGTTTGGGGATTTTTTGTTGTTTTTTGGTTCACACCCGGCAGTGCTCAGGGGTTACTCCTGACTCTATGCTCAGAAATTGTTCCTCATATGGAATACTAGGATTTGAACCCTGTCCTGCTGCATGTTAGGCAAATGCCTTACCTCCATGCTATCATCTATGGGTTTTTATAAAAATTAAAGACATTATTGTAATAATTCTAGAGACAATGGAGTTATGGGCTGGAAGGACCAACTTACAATGTGAAGCTCACCACAACGAGTAATGAATGCTGTTAGGGAAATAACTACAATAGCAACTAGCATGGCAATGTTAATGAATGAGAGAAGTAGAAAGCCTTCTTGAATATAGGCAGGGCTGATGAGGAGGGACGTGGTGGGACTGTTGCAATGGTGAAGGGAGTGTTATGTTTATGACTGAAACCCAACTGCAATTACGCTTGTAATTATGGTGCTTAAAATTTTTATTTTAAAAAAATAGACCTGGTGGATCCACCGATGATGATGGAGCTTTTCCCCATTGTATTTTTCCTGAAAGTATACAAACAATGCTTCAAAGACTTACCAAAGACTCTTTGGCCATTCCTGTGGAGCTGCTTATTTCGGGGGAGTCCTTCCCAGCAGTGTTCAGGGGGTCCAGTGGCCTCTGCCAGTGATTCTTTGAAAAATAAATAAAGAAATGTGGGAATATGTTTGGATATCATGTATTAATTTAATATATAGTATATGGATGTATTTCATTATGTATTCTCTAAAAGGAATGTATTCTATTAGTATGTATTTTCTTTTCTTTCTTTAGCATGTATTTTCCATTAGAATATTAGAGAATAGGGACTGAAGTGGTAGCACAGTAGTAGGGCATTTGCCTTGCACACAACTGACCCAAGAGGGATGAGGGTTTGATCTCCAGCATCCCAGAAGGTCCCACATTCTGAGCACAGATCCAGGAGTAACCTCTGAGCCCTGCTGGGTGTGGCCCAAATTAAAAAGAATATAAGAGAATACATACTGTAGTGAAGACCCACACTACAGGAGGTTTCTCATCAGTGTAATTTTTCAATGCTGAAAACCCTGTCTACACACCATGGAAAACAAGAAATATACCCACACATTACTATATATGATAAATTTATCACAGAATGAATTATCAGATTTCAAGGAAACACAATTTTTCTAATGTACTTTCTACATTCTTTAAATTTATAGGATTTCTCACCAGTATGAGTTCTCTTGTGTTTTTTAAATTAAAAGCAACATTCCCATATTCTTAAATTTTATAAAATCATCACTACTATGAATTCTCTATGCCAATGTAATCTCTTGACATAAATAGTTAATTCATAAATGGAATTAAATTTAAACATCTTTTCACACTTTTAACATTCAAAATATTTTCCATTAGAAATTCTGTGTTAGTGGCCCGGGAGATAGCATGGAGGTAAGGCGTTTGCCTTTCATGCAGAAGGTCATCGGTTCAAATCCCGGTGCCCATATGGTCCCCCGTGTCTGCCAGGAGCAATTTCTGAGCATGGAGCCAGGAGTAACCCCTGAGCACTGCCGGGTGTGACCCAAAAACCAAAAAAAAAAAAAGAAAGAAATTCTGTGTTCTCTAAGGTTAAATAATAACTTTATCAAAATGTATTCATATTTCTTATGATCATACCATTCAAATTAGTGCATATTTTCTCTTGATTAGAAAAATCATTACATTGATTACCGTATTTATTCTAGTATAACGCACAAAATTTTCTACCAAAAAAAGAAATCAAAGTTTGGGTGCGCATTATAAACAAGGGTTGGGGTGGGGTGGCGGCAGGTCCAATGAGGGCACAGGTGAATTGTGAGTTCGCACTGCTCCTTTTCTGGCTGCAGCCACGCACTGTAGGTGAAGAGGAAGAAAAAAAACTCAAGAAACCTGACCTATCTCTCATGACATCCTGGTTAAAACATCATGGGAAGACATACCAAAAGAAATGAAGATTTTTTAAAGACAGGCATCAGCAATAAAATGAACAGCACAGAAGATGACCTGCTGTGGAATTCAGACTCAGAAGAAAGCGAAGAAACTGGAGAAACATGTTCCTATCAACTGGGACACTGATGAAAAATTAACTCTAGAAGAATGGGAACAACTCTTTAGTGTATCTGATGATGAATCTGACTTTGAAGCATTTTAAATAAATACTGTTACCAGTAATTTTTTTTCGGTATTGTGTTTACACCAGTTTATGTTGTCAGTAAATGATTTTTATCATGGCCACACATGTTCGACAACTTTTGCAAATTTTTTTGATTTTTGGTTTTTTTGGGGGTTACTCCTGGCTCTACACTCAGGAACCACTCCTGGCAGGCTCAGGGGACCATATGGATGCCAGGATTCAAAACACCATCCTTCTGCATGCAAGACAAACGCTCCACCTCCATGCTATCTCTCTGGCCCCATTCAACAACTTTTTTTAAATAAATTTTTATTGTTACCGAAGTGTATTACAAGTCTTTCACAGAATTATTTACAGTACATAATGAAAATGAATGAAGGGCATTCCCACCACCAGTATTGTCCTCCCTCCAATCCTGTTCCCAGCATGTATTCCGTATCTCCCTCCTTTACTCCCCAGAATACTAGTGTAACTGATCTCCACTTTACAGCTTGTTTGTAGATTGGGTATCTATTCTGTTGTCATTGACTCTGGATTTGATGTTCAAATCTGATCATTTTTTATTTTCACTACATGTTCATATGACTGGTCCTGGTATCATCATTTTCCACCCTCAATTTATGAGGCTGAATGATTTCAGTTATGTGATTCTGTTCGAGATAAAAAAGGATAAGGAGGGGTCAGAGAGATAGCATGGAGGTAAGGCGTTTGCCTTTCATGCAGAAGGTCATTGGTTCGAATTCCGGCATCCCATATGGTCCCCCATGCTTGCCAGGAGCAATTTCTGAGCATGGAGCCAGAAATAACCCCTAAGCACTGCCGGATGTGACCCAAAAAAAAAGGATAAGGAAAAGAGAAGAAAATATTGGTAGCAACTACCAAAAGAAAGAAGGAAAAAGAAAGAAAAGAAAAGAAAAATGCACCCAGCAAAAAAAATTACTAAATAATATCCACACAAGTGAAATAGAAAGAAAAAGTGAAAGAAAAAAAGAGAAGAAAAATAATATTGAAAACAAACAAAACAAAACAAGAAAAAGGAGTCCTGGAGTGGCAGGGTTGGTGTTACCCCCACCTTTTTTTTTTTTTTTTTGGCATAGGCACAATAAGTATTGGGGAATAAAGGGAATTCCCGTGGCCTAATAGATTCAGGGTTTCTCCCCTCTTGAAGCATACTTTCATGGGAACAACCACTGGCTCCATATATACTCATTAGTATATCCCAAAGGCTTTTTTGTGGTGCCAGGAAACTTGCCTCTCAATTGTGGGTGAGAAAATTAGGCCACCGTAGCTAGCAATCTTGGTCATCGGACAAGATCTAGGATAGAGTCTTTATGGTTCTAGAGGTTGTGTTCAATCTTCTGTATCTTGTACTCCCTGCTTTTGCTCATTCCCTAGGATATTATATCAACAACGTTTTTTGTCTACTACAATGCTTGGTGTGAAACAAAATTTTATACCGATTTTTAATCGAATATTGGCATGTGCATTATGCTCGAATAAATACGGTAAATAATTTTCTATTTTTGAGTTATAGAGATATTTTGCTTTGTTCTGTTTTACAAGCACACCCAGTGATCTAAGTTTCACTCTTCATGCTAAAGAACTGCTATAAAAGGTATCTAACTGATCCACAAAGTGCCAAAATTGAGTCAGGTGTCTAATACGTAAAGTCCAACTACCCATTGACAAATCTGGCCCAATATGGTTCACTTATATTTATAACAAGTCAGATAAAATATCGCCTTGAGTATGTGTAATCTCTCAAATATTATACCATACTTTCTGTCCTTTCAAAACTGAACTCCTTATGGCCAAGTTACTTCTTAATCTCATTCTGTATTTCCTGGATCACGTAATTTAGTGCCTGTACTCTAAACATTTAAGTCCAAATACTGTACTGATTAAGAATTTGTAGGGGGAGAGCCGGGAGGTGGCGCAGGAGGTAAGGTGCCTGCTACCTTGCCTAGGAC
>PVKC010044107.1:0-11698 GCA_004027635.1 Crocidura indochinensis | reverse complement strand
GGAGGTGAGGTGAACAGATTATTAAAGTCTCATTTAAACTTCTAACAAGGGTCCTCAAACTTTTTAAACAGGGGGCCAGTTCACTGTCCCTCAGATTGTTGGAGGCTGGACTATAGTAAAAACAAAAACTATGAACAAATTCCTATGCACACTGCATATATCTTATTTTGAAGTGAAGAAACAAAAATGGAACAAATACAGTATGTGGCCCATGGGCCGTAGTTTGAAGACCCCTGGTAAGATAATACTTTGCAGTGAATTTATTTATACCACATTTATTTTTAATAGGGTCCTTCTCTTTTTCTCCAAATAGTACAACAAAATACCAAGTCTAATTGACTACATAACAAATGTTGGTATCATCTTTTGTATTTTAGAATTTGTAGAGACTTAAGTTCTCATGATTACAAATTAAATGGACTTGCGATGAAATTCTATTTATTGCTTAGTTACATATATTTATAAATACCTAGATTTAAATGATTTCTACATATACATGCACCCAGGAATGTACATACATGGCCTTAAGGAAATAGCTTAAACTGGATGATTTGACCAACATTTATTTTTCCCAATTCTGGGATCTGGAAGTCAGAGCTTGGGGTACCAGTGTAACTGGGTTCTGGTGAGAGTTCTCATTCTGTCTTTGTGTTGGTTTTCAGTTGGAAGATGAGGGAGGGGGAGATACAGAAACAGAGGGGAGATATATGAGACAAAGGAGAACAGAAAATCAGGAGAATGAGAGAGGAAGAGAGAAAAAGAGAAGAGAGAGAAATACAGAGAGATTGGGGAGAGGTAACAGGGAATAGGGAGAGAGACTAAAAGTGAGAGATGAAGACAGGGAGAGAAATATAGATACAGAGAAAGTGTTAAGAAATCTAGAAATAGGCTGGCACTTGGAGAGCTAAGAGGGAGTGCTCCATTTGATTCATCTATGTAGATTTAACCTAGGTGTGGCCAAAAAGGGTCAAACCCTGAATGAAGTTCTTGCAGGTATTTTTTTTTTATAGGCATATTGCTTCTAGGGAGCATTTTTCATTTAACATATACCATAGTTACTACCGTATAATTGGAACAGTGACTAATACACTTGAAGTTTTATACAGACATTTACTAATTTTTTCTGTGGCCCATATTCTATTCACACCACTTGGTCAGACTTGTTCAGTTGTTCTGTTCTTGTGATTTACCTGTAATTTATGACCTACTCATCTTTGCTCAGCATTTAGAATGCATCACTAAGAAGTCTTGTCTCTAACTTTCCATTTTCAAGAGGATAGATATGAGAGAGATAAAGACAGAGGCAGAAAGACAGACAGAGAGAGAAAGGGAAGTTTTCTTCTAGCACAACCACAATCAGACTGGATGAGAATTCATTTTTGGATCTCAGGTTACCTCTACAGAACCGTATCATACTCAGTTATTAAGGTTAGGTTTTTGTGTATAAATTTGGGAGAAATACCGTGTAATCTAATTAGCAACTATACTCAGTTATTAAGGTTAGGTTTTTGTGTATAAATTTGGGAGAAATACCGTGTAATCTAATTAGCAACTGACTCTAATAAAAAAGTACTATGAAATAAAACTTGAACAAATATAAGGATATATATTATATATAAATATAAGAAATACAGAACAGGGGCCCTGGAGATAGCATGGAGGTAAGGTGTTTGCCTTTCATGCAAAAGGTCATCGGTTTGAATCCCGGTGCCCCATATGGTCCCCCGTGCCTGCCAGGAGCAATTTCTGAGCATGGAGCCAGGAGTAACCCCTGAGCACTGCCGGGTGTGACCCAAAAACCAAAAAAAAAAAATGCAAAACATAGTTTTGACACCAGAAACCATCACATTGACTCAGTTTTCAGTCTTAAGTTTTTGTCTCAAGCATCTTTACAAGTTCTCTTGGGCCATCTCTCACTTTCTAGGTACAAAGAGATGCTGAATCTATCAATAAAGAGAGAAACTAATAAAGCTAGAACTTTCAGAACCTGATTTTATGCCTTACACTGCTCTGATGAAGGAGCCATGCTAAGACATGGCTTCCCTTCCTCCTCCCTTCTTTTCTCCCTTCTGATCTCCCTTTCCCTCTCCTTTCCACTCCCCCTCCCTTCCATTTCCTTTTATTTCTTTCTCTCTATTACTCTATTTTGGGATTATACCTAATGGTTCTCACAGTAAGTTCAGACTATGTACTCAGGAGTGACCCCCGACAGTGCTGTAGAGACAATATGGGATGCCTGACATTTGAAAAGGCTCTACTGCATGTAAGACAAGTACCTTAACCACTGTATTATCTCCAGTCCAGGCACCCATTTTAATAAGACTGCAAAATGTGGGCTCACTAGATAACAAATCACCATAGAACTAGTTTCCTTTTTTATGGTAAAATGATGCCAGGGATAGGCGAGCACTCTCTCTACAGGTGGTGGTCTACTACAGAGGAAAGAGAGCAGTCTTGGCCTGGCTTGTTCCATAGGACAGAGGAGTTCAAAGTTCCTCAAAGACTTTGAATGACCCTCATGAGACTCAGAAGTCTTTTAATTGATTGCCTTGATCTGCTAAATAATTGACATCCATGTTTCATTTAATAACTTTAATTTAAAAATTAAGTGTCGACATCGACCCAACTTAGATCCCAGGTGATTGGACACCATCCGTCCAGCCTTGAACCCTGGATCCCAGACATAGAAATGACACAGTTCTTCACGACAGCTACAAGAAACAAATCCCATCTGGGACATCCTTAATACTGCTCGGACAACAGCAAGTGCCAGCTCTAATATGATATCCTGACAATAAGGAAAATGGGAACAACTTGACCTAAGAGCAGGTTATCTTACCCCTCCAGCTGACTATAAGACAAAATCAAAAGACCCTTTGGTCTCTCTAAAAGCCAAGATCGTGTTTTACAGATGACTGACTGATAGAACCATGACCTGACTGTATGTATCCTGTGACCAATAAAAAAGCCCTAGTCTTTTTTGACTACGACCTGCACAACAGCCATGATCTCCAGTTCCAAGGTTTCATCTGAGACATTTGCAATGGATTGGGTCTTCTGGAAACATAACGAAAGATGCTATCCTAGGCTTCATCCTAGGATCAGCGCAAAGACCAAGACCACCAACCACAGAAGACAGACTAAAATGACACTGAGGGAACAGATCCTCTAAAACCACAAAGAAAGGCTTCATCATAAGTTCCACCCCTTGACCTGTGCAGATACTGAGCTATCTAGATACAGAGATCTGATTTTATCACCCAGGACGGAGCAGACGTCTTCCAAACACCATGAAAGCATCGAGGGGAGAGTAAATGAACCTAAATAGAGTCTATAGTTAATCCCATGATCATATACTCCAAGGGTGGAGAAATCCTGTATCTCTTTAGGCCAAGGGAATTCCTTTCCAAATGACTCCAATATTTACTGTGCAGGAGGGAAACACACACACACACACACACACACACACACACACACAACAATTTTTTCTTTTTTTTAATCTATCTAGGTTTTGTCGATTTCTTCGTTTTGGTATGGTTATTGAAGTTGTCTCCATTTATATTTATTTATTTATTTTTCTTCTGTTCTTTTCTTTCTTTAGGTGCTCTGCCATGATTTTTATCCCAAGACCATGGCTTTTATGCGGTGCTTCTCTTTACTGCTGGAGTGCTCATGGGATATTTCATTTGACACTTCTTTGTGTACTGTTTGGGTGTTTCACCTTCTTTCTCCCCTTGTCTCTCAAACCAATGATGAGAGCCTCTAAGAAGGACTTCGCCCATTTTCGGCATATTTGATTTTTTACCCCAGTTTATCATTTTTCTCTTCTTGAAGAAAAACCACATAACTTGAACTATCTAGTCTGGCCTCCATATTAGAGGAGGGAACAAGGGAGGTACCAAGACCAAAACAGGTCTAGGACCACTAAGTAGTAAGCTAGGCTCAGAGGGGACCACGTATACTAGCAGCCCCAGGGGTGAGGGAGGAGGATATGGGAGGTAGGATGGGAACAGAGGTGCAGGGAGGATAATTTGGTGATGGGAATCCCCCTGATCTTATGTTAATATGTACCTAAAATATTATTGTCAATAATATGTAACCCACTATGATCAAAATAAAAACTATAAAAAAATTTAAATGTCGGGGGCTGAGAGATAGCATGGAGGTAAGGCCTTTGCTTTTCGTGCAGAAGGTCATTGGTTCGAATCCTGGCATCTCATATTCCCCTGAGCCTGCCAGGAACAATTTCTGAGCATGGAGCTAGGAGTAACCCCTGAGCACTGCTGGGTGTGACCCCAAAAAAATGTGAGAAAAAAAATTAAGTGTCATTAGGGCTGGAGTGGTGGCCTGGAGCAGTAAGGTCTCTGCCTTGCTGATGCTAGCCTAGGCCGAACCGTGGTTCGATCCCCCAGAGTCCCATATGGTCTCCAAAGCCAAGAGCAATTTCTGAGCGAATAGCCAGGAGTAATCCCTGAGTATGACCGGGTGTGGCCCAAACAAACAAACAAACAAACAAACAAAAATAAGTGTCAAGGAAGCTGGTACTGTGAGTCAATAGGTAAAACACATGCCTGCTTGTGTAAGGTCCTAATTTTGACCCCTACTGCTTTTGACAAGGCCAGGTATAACACCCTGATTTCTACCTCCTTACAAATGTTGTAATTTATTAAACTTGACCAAACAAGTGGAGATTCTAATGTCATATCATAATAGTAAAGTTGCTTTACCTTTAGAATAAGCTAAGCCTACTTCAAAATAAAATAGTCAGAATCCAGGGAGTCTGTAAGACATCAGCTAAGCAGAACACATCTCAAAAATCTTCTTGGAGGGACCAGAGAGGTGGCACTAGAGGTAAGGTGTCTGCCTTGCAGGTGCTAGCCAAGGAAGGACCGCAGTTCGATCCCCCGGTATCCTATATGGTCCCCCCAAGCCAGGGGCATTTCTGAGTGCTTAGCCAGGAGTAACCCCTGAGCATCAAATGGGTGTGGCCCGAAAAACCAAAAAAAAAAATCTTCTTGGGATTTTTGGTTTCAGTGAAATCAGGATTAATCATGGAGTTGTTGCAATATTTCACAGGTATTTTTGGTCAAAAACTGTTAAGAATTTCCCAGCACTGATAGCTAAATAGGCCCCGGCTCCATTCCCCAGGGACAGTGGTTAGGAAGGCTTGCATTGCCATGGTTGAGAGCACAGACTGAGGAGCCAGTCAGCCTAGTTTCTAATCCTGGCTCCATTACTGACTAGCTATGCACCTTATGGCCACTGACATAACCTCTCTTGGGTCCTTATTTGTGAAACGGGGGTGAATGATGAATGCAGTGAGTTCACTGAAGCTTAGAGCATTGCCTGGAAAAAGTGCCCTCTGTGTGTTTATTAAACCAGTAAGCATTTGAGGAGGAGGGAACTGCCACCGGGAAACAGGCACAGGCTCCTGGAGTGATGAGGAGGAGAAAGTTGGGCGTTTGATCCTGCTTGGCAGGGAATGTTCTGGGTTCACTCCTCTGAAAGTAATCCCCAAAGATGGGCAGGAATTACCCTCCCCCCACCTTCTGGGTGATTTTTTGATGGTCTAGATCAAAGGTCAGCAAATATTTTCTTCAAAGAGCTGAAGAGTAAATATTTTTGGATTTGTGGCTCATCAAGCCTTAGTTGCAACTATTCAACTCAGCCATTTGAGCATGAAAATCCCCTTGGCCCACACAAACACAAATTAAACCAATGGCTGAATTGAATCACATTCACCATCCATAGTTAAGAGGTTCTGACTCGAGTTTAAGTGATGCCAAGCCTGAGCTGGTGAATTGGAAATGATGTTTTTCCATATTATTGGGAGGTGGGGATGAAGAGCAGCAATAGAAAGCCAGAGCAAAAGCAGATGGGAATAGCATTGCTCCAAAAGTTCCTCTCTTCTTGCGTGAAACACTTCAGATCTTGAATTGCTTATCTTTGCCTTGCAGAGACCCTTATGCATCACAGACTCAGGGGAGTGGTGTGGGCCTTGGGAGTACCCATGTTTTCCATCTGTTCATCTACACTTCATGCTTATCCTGCAAGCTCCTTGGAAAGAGGCCTGAGGTTATTCTTCTCCTTCACACTAGCTACAACCCCTAGAGCAAGACTGTGCATTCCAGGGATGGCCAGCAAGCCCTTGCTGATGGTCTTTATTTCTTCACCTGCAGAAAGATCTCCCCAGGCCCAGATGGAAACCTAAAAGTCCATGAAGTAATTATTCTGCGATGCTCTTCCAGGGGAAGTTCAGTTCCCTTGGGAAGTGATTACACACCAATGGAATTTTTGTACTCTGGTTAGAAAATGATCTTTGCCTTTTGGCTGGGTCACAATAATAAGGGGATAGAGGAAGACTGATGGCTTCAACCAGCACAGCTCGTCCCAACACTGATAAGCATGGAATGCAGGCTACCATGGAAATTCAGGTCACTAATTACTCCCAGATATATTAATTATGCATCAAATTAGAATGTTTGCAGAGGCTCAGAGCCAACTGTGCTGCAGAGCTTGGTGATGGCATAGCGAGTTCAAGGAGTGTCCTGCCCACCATACTGCAGGGACCACAGGCAAAACCTTGGATCGGAATGTGCAGTGACCCTGTCTGGTTTCTGACCCATCTGTGTGCAGTTTCCTACCAGTGAGCTTGTTCTTGGCCCAGGATGGACAAAGGCAGGGAGCAGGAAAACCATGCAATTAGACCCTATAAGCTCTGGTGCAGCTGAATTCAGCTAAGCACAGACAACAACAATCATCAGGATGTTTCCCATCCAGGAACAATTAGAGGCCTCTTGCAGGTGTTTGCTCACAAGAAGATAATATGTCAACACGGTTGTCTAACTTTTATCTTAAATTTTTAGAGTTGGATAAACAAGGCTATCGCCTTGGCTCAACTATTTCATCTCCATCTTCTTCTTTTCTTCTACTCCTTTCCTTTTTGTGTTCTCTGTGAGCATAAAACGAAAATAAATTAGATGTTGGGCTGTAAAATAAACAGATGATAAATAGCTTTCTCCTGGTTGATTCCACAGAGGGCTTGGGTTGAAGGCATAAACCACAAGCAGTGAAGCATAACCCTCAAATAGCCTTCAAGATGGAATTACAGCCCAATAAGTCAAAAATGAACCTTTGAAAAAAAATCACTTTTAAATCTAGCTCAGGGAAAGTGCCCCAAAGGAGAGACATCTTTTGATCAGTACATTATCAAAAAACTCATCTATTGTTCCAGATAACTCCCAATAAGTCTCAATAAAAATAAATAAGATAATTCATCTATTGAATATTGAGTGAGCTTTGTTATTTGAAGTTAAAAACAAACTTTGCCTGTTCTTTAGTGTTTTTCAATATTTTCTCACTGTGATTCCCCTTCAAACTTTGTTTCCTTGCTGTAATACCCCCATCTTGACAAATGAGCCCTCATCTCTTGTCATAGCACTCCATTTTATGACTGACCTGTGACTATCATAGAATATACTGGGAACCATTCATAGAGGGGATAAATGGACACTGGGTAAGAGACACTTTAGGAGGTTAGTGTTCAAATCAGACAGCAGAACCGAAAAAGAGAAACTGGGAAAAATTATTAGCATGAGACATAAACACAGTTGCTAGGTGTCTGTCCCTGCCAGCTCCATAGACTCACTGTATTCTCTAAAGAGATGTAAATCAAGTCATAAAAAATCATGGGTATACCATCCATACAATTGAAAACTGGCAATCTCTGAAGAAGAGGGTCTCCCTGCCTGCTGGAACCATATCTGATGAACCCATCACCAATAATTGCAGCTCATTGTGGCCCTTCTTCACCACTCTATGACTCTTCAGAGATACTAATCTGACTTAAATTTCAGGTATCCTGGGTAGTTAGACTGATTTTACCAGCATGTTTTTGGAATGAGTGAAGATACCCTTCTCCCCACTTCATCTTCTCTTACAGGAAGACTTGGCAGCCCAAAATGTACCCTACAAAAGCTGCAGTATCAGCAATAGTGCTTAGAATTCCTGGACCTCACAGCCCCATGACAATCTCATTTTTATTTCATGCTGTCATCTCTGTAGGGAGAGCACACCAATTTAGATGCCACTGTGCACTGAAGTCACTTAATGTTCAGAAGCAAATGAAGTAACATAATGGTCAACAAAAACTTACTAACCTTCTGACCATGACTTAATGACATCATTGGAAATACAGAAACTTTCACAAATTTGCTTGTAACCGCTCTTTTTTTCTTCCTTATTTTCTCTCTCTCCTTTTCTTTCCTTTCCTTCCATTTATCTGGAAACAAATATATTATGATAAAATATGTCAACTATGTTATGCAGGCTCTTTAAATAAATTAAATTAAAAGAATTTTAGCATGATATATTTAAAATTAAAATATAATTTTAATTTTATAGTCCTTCCACTGTAAGAAAGTATGCTATGAATGAGCATAAATTAGAATGATGTGTTGAGGTACATTACCTTTGACTTAATGGGGAGTAACTGTTGACACCTAAAAACAGGCAATGAAAATTTCTTACCTTTGCTCATCATGTTTCTTGTACCTTGTACAGGATAGTACATAATGATGAGCTAAAGTTGATAGGAGGTAAATACTTTCCAGAATCTATGTCTTTCCACTTGTCTGAGTTTGCTACTTTCCCAGCTATTTCTGCTTGATCTCATAATTCATTAGAGAAAAGTGAGTCATACAATCCGAACATTAAGAGAGGTTTCTACATGATGGCTTCTTGTGCAATTAAAACAGAGAAAATAAACCAGGCACAAGTCTGTAGCAGGTGGATATTGCAATGACAGTTTCTGGTGATTACAAATCAATCCATCAGGGTCCCCTGGGGTTCTTTGTAGCTATGGTATTAGATGAGACAAGATATGAACAATGGCTGACAGATGGTAAGAGATTTTATTATCACAGATTTTACCATAATATTTTGTCTTGCTTTTTTTTTCATACTTTTTATTGAGACCAATGTAAATTACAAGTCTTTAACAGTTATATTTAAGTTACTTAGTGACAGTGAATTAGGGCAATTCTCACCACCACTGTTGATCTCCCTCTGCCCCTGTTCTCAGCATTCGTCCTATACCACCACCCTTAGCCTCCTGGACTACTAGGTAACAGGTCCCTTTTGCGTATAGCTTGTTATAATTTGGGTCTCTTGATTCTATTGTCGTTGACTTTGGTTTGGGTATTTAGGGTCTGATCATTTTTTATTTCCACTAAATGTTCGTGAGACTGCTTGCCCCTGTTACCATCCACTTTTTTTTCTTCCTCAATTTATGAGGCAGAGCAAGATGATTCATGTTCTATGTTTCTGTTAATTTAAAAAAGAAAGTGGGGAGAGCCCCTGTCTATAAGCTATAAATATAAATTTAAAAGAAGATAGAACATGAAAAAGAAAAAATACCAAACCAAAAAAAAACAAGAAAACAAAAACCAAACAAACACAAAATAACACCAGCAACAAAGTAAGGAGGAGCTGGTGTGGCAAGGTGGGTTTTTTTGTTTGTTTGTTTGCTTGCTTGCTTGCTTGCATAGGCACAGTTAAGTATTGGGGAAATTAGAAAGAAAATTCCCTTGGCCTAAGAGATACAGAGTTTCTCCACCCTTGAAGCAGACTGTCATGGGATTAACTACAGGCTCCGGACATGTTCATTGTTAAACCCCCGGGTCCTTTTATGGTGTCAGGAAATGTTCTGCTCAGTTGTGGTTGTCAAAGTCAATTCTCCGCAATTAGAAATCTTGGTTTCTGCACAGATCCTAGGATGAAATCTAGGATAGTCTTTTTTTTTTTTTTTTTGGTTTTGGGGCCACACCTGGCAGTGCTCAGGGGTTACTCCTGGCTCTGTGCTCAGAAATCACTCCTGGTAGGGTTGGGAGACCATATGGGATGCAGGGGATTGAACCCGGGTCCATTCCGTGTCATCTGCATGTAAGGCAAATGCCCTATCGCTGTGCTATCACTCCTACCCCAAGGATAGTCTTTTTATGGTTCCAGAATTTCCGCTCAGTCCCAGTTGTTGTAGTCAGTCTTCTGTAATTAATGATGTTGGCTTTTGCACAGATCCTAGGATGGAGTGTCTTCTGACTTCATCTCACCGTTAAATGATGAGGTAGGGCACCTGTCCTTAGATCAAGTTGTTGTTTCCTTGTAGACAGGATGTTGTATGAACCTAGTTTGTTGGAAGTTGGTGCCAAAGTAGTATTAGACACTCCCTGAGGGTGGGGGAGGGTGTTTGATTTCTGGTTTTGTCACAGGGAACTGTGTCAGTTCTAAGGTTGGGATCCAGGGTTTGAGGTTGGACGGTCGATGTCTGATCACATGAGGTCTAAGTCAAGTCTCCATGACAAGAGTTCAGGGTGGGAGGCACCCTTGTGTTATAAAAGTTATGGGTTCTTATCCCTAGTAGATAAGAGCTTGATTTTATACATAAGATTTCCCCATTTCAGTCTGCCTGTGCAAAAAGGAACAATGTCATATTATACTATTGGTGTATTTTGGTGGTAAAAATGACAGGCTATACAATCTATGTGCCCTGTTTTGACCTGAGCTTTTATCTCCAGCAAGACTTTTCTACTAGACTTTTGAAGTAAGCACAACCAAAACAAGCATAAAAACAAAACAAAACAAAAGGTGGGGGGTGGTGAGATGGAGAAGGCTATGTAAGACGTATAACCATTAAAGAATTAGACATACAAAGAAAATATAAGTATTCCCATTAAATCTTTTAAGATAATCTTGTGGGGGGGGATGAGATCCAGAACACATTTTCACCCTACACTGTAGTCTTATTGAATCTGAGAATTGGTTTGCAGCAGTAAGGGATCAGATAGTGTCCTCAAGCTGAGGGTTCTTCTGGAATTGAATCCTGTACGATGCAACCATCCACAATGAGTGGGGAGTGTGAGTAAAAGGGCCACATAGAATGAGTCAGCAGGAGTAGTGGTTGCAGCTTCTTGCCAGAATGAGAGATGTGGGACTGAGAGGGTGTCCTTTCATTTTGGGAGCTGGGTGGTGGCTTATTGGGGCAGGGAGTCAGTCTTAGTTCCTAATAAGTTAAGAACTATGAGTAGGGCCGGGCGGTGGGGCAAGAGGTAAGGTGCCTGCCTTGCCTGCGCTAGCCTTGGATGGACCAGACTGCGGTTCGATACCCCGGTGTCCCATATGGTCCCCCAAGCCAGGAGCGACTTCTGAGCGCATAGCCAGGAGTAACCCCTGAGCGTCACTGGGTGTGGCCCAAAACAAACAAACAAACAAACAAAAAAAAGAACTAAGAGTAAAGAGAGATAATGGATTAGGATTGAAGGGGGTAAGATGATAGAAGTTCTGGATGGGGAGGGTAGGGATAATATATAAGAGGGGCTATATATAATATATCATGGATTGTTTACAATATAGATTAGGCCAACATAGAGAATCCAGTGCATACAAACTCACACCCACTTATAGTCAGACATTAGTAGTCTATTCATAGGTTGTAGGTAGAGGATGGATAGAAGCACTAGATTTTACCATGATATTGAGAAATTCTTTGTGTACATAGTTATATGCTTTACTCATTCAGGATTTTCTAGATAACAACAAAAATTCTATTATTTCAAAGAAAAGCAACAGCAAATAAAGCTTTTAGATAAACTATCAGTCACAAATGGACAGAGTAAAAACGTTTTTAAAAAGTTTTTATTGG